>RJWJ010016284.1:0-34717 GCA_004363605.1 Indri indri
AAAAAAAAAAAAAAAAAAAGAAATAGGGTCTTGCTATGTCACCAGGTGGGTTTTAAACTCCTGGCCTCAATCAATCCTCCCACGTTGGCCTCCCAAAGTGCTGGGATTAAAGGCATGAGCTACTGCACCTGACCATCATTCTTTCTTAAAACTATATTTATAAGCAGCTTTCCTAGTTTCCATTAGCTATATTGCAATCACTCATTTATAATAGCACCTTTTAGAACAGTTAAAATTAGAATTCTGAGATCCTCAGGGGACTGGTGACATAAAAAGGTTAAGAACAGGGAAAACACATTGTACTATTCATCCTGAGTTCCTGATTGGATCTCATTACCTCTTACAGTAACTTCTAAAACAACTAGAATTCATCAAATTCATACAGTAAATGACATACAGGTAGAGTTCTTCTCATGCATTATCTGCTAGTGTAGAAATTGTAAAGGAAGATCTGTTTTGTATAAAATATTTTCAAAGTTTAAAATTGATGTTTTGGGTTTTTTTCCATGTCTTTAAAAAAAAATCACTAAATAAAAACATTCCTTTCTGAAGGCTGAGACTTTTTATAAACTCATTATATTTGAAATTGAAGAATTAAGAGGAAAACATAATTTCTATTCATCTTAAAAGAAAAGGAGAGGGTCGGGCACAGTGGCTCACACCTGTAATCCTAGCATTCTGGGAGGCTGAGGCAGGCGGATCGTCTGAGCTCACGAGTTCAAGACCAGCCTGAGCAAGAGCGAGACCCTGTCTCTACTAAAAAAAGAATAGAAAGAAATTAGCTGGACAACTAAAAATATATAGAAAAAATTAGCCGGACATGGTGGCACATGCCTGTAGTCCCAGGTACTCGGGAGGCTGAGGCAGGAAGATTGCTTGAGCCCAGGAGTTTGAGGTTGCTGTGAGCTAGCCTGTCTCCATGGCACTCTAGCCTGGGCAACAGAGTGAGACTCTGTCTCAAAAAAGAAAAAAAAAAAGAAAAAAAAGAAAAGGAGAGAAGTAAAGCACAGACAAGAAAGAAATCATTCTAACTACAGGTAAACTTTATTAACCTAATGGTATAGAATACAGTACTGCTACATTTCCAAAGAATAATTTTCCTTATTAGGAAACAATAACTTCAGATGCTTCTCCTTTAAGTGAAATTACAGAAAAATGGAAAGTTCAGCTAATATTTTCTTCTAGCAAAATGACAAATGACATCTCAAGCATGGTCTAGGCAAGACAAGTGCAAATACAATACACCATCATATTAACCCAACTACTAAGGACAGGTGATCACAGGATTATCAGGGTTTGCTAAATAGGGAAGAGGATATTTATAGATGTCAGGGTTCTGCCTGAAAGATACAAAGTAAGCTGATTTAAGAGGCCGGGCGAAAGAGAGCAGAATAAGTCTATTCTATGTTTCTATCCATATATGCTCATACTTTATTTTAAATGTCAAATGAAGGGAGACACCCATTAGAAGATTATTATGGGGCTGAGTTTTACAGTATAAATACAATGAAATTAATTTTTAAAGTGTATATTTTGCCAAAATATCCATTCATTTATCATCAGACACCCATAATATGCCTCAAGTACAGAGTGAGCAAAAGAGACGTGCTCTCTATGTAGAATTTACACTCCTATGACATTAAATAAAGGCAATTTAAGAAACAAGAACTTCGGTTAATTGCATATTGTGTGTTATCGGCATGTGTGTGTACAAGTTATCTGCACCCTGGTGGACAGAAGTGGTCTGACTCAACCACAAAACATTTAAACAAACTTTTCTGCAGGCAAATCATGAATAGACGTGCTATTGAGCACAGACATTTTATCTGCCTCAAAATCAACTTAAACTGCTGGCAGAGGCATGGCGCACTAACCTAAAACGATACAAACTAGGTCATTCAAAGAAACCGGAGTGGTAGAGGGAGAGGAAGGTGTTATATGGAAAACATATGTGGCTGTGAGGAGCAGCTAAAATTTCAAGATTAAAATTACTAAGCCAACTGTCAAGTACATATACCCCCCATCACCAGCTTAAATGGAACTGGCTTCAGTTTATTTTTACCTCTTTAAACTGAACTCCTGTCAGTTTAAAGCTCCTATCAGCTTTGAAAGGGAGAACCTCATCCAAACTTTGTCTTCTTCCTCATTACCCTCTACTAAATAAATACAAACAACATTTTCCGAGGAACGAAATCTGGGCATCTCCTCAGGAATACTTTACCAGAGTCCTAATGAAAAGAATGTTACAGGCTTTAGTTTCACAGACTTGTATTCAGCTTCTGTGTATGTATAACCCTGAGCACAGTTTCATCTAGAAAATGGGAACAATACTTATATCTCAAGAAAAATGCTATGAGGATTAAATGAGGTAAGGTATATAAAGCATAACACATAGTAGCCCTCTAAACAGTAGTTGTGTATTGTGGTTTTTTTAAAAAAACTTCTCACTGTCTGTTTTCTGACCATGAAACATAAATACTGTTGGGAACAATCTTCAAATGTTGAACATGCTCGATAACTACCACAAGCTCCATATATGCAGAAAGTCATCCACAAATAATTACTGAATACTTAACTGAAATAATTACTGAAGGAGTCATATATTAAGTAACAGTGATTATGTGCTACAATTACTGCCACCTTAGTATTTCATCAAGGACTTGGTATCATAAGGCAGGGGTAAAACAGCTGACCCTAGACCCTGAATGTTCAGGGAAACCCATAATGGGTTTTTTTTGCACTTACCCAAATTTTTAAAAACAGTATTAGTCATAGCTGAAGTTTAAAACAAAAAACAAAAAAGCCTGGGGTTCACTCTTCAGTTGTACAGTTACCCATGGGGGCTCATGGGACAGCAGATGTGACACACTTAATCATACCACTGACCGTTTAAATTCAGTGTTCCATTTCCAGTTCTAAGAATAGCTGCACTTTTGGAGATAGGAAGAAAAAAAGATATTTGGGAAACTTGATAAAGAATCCAGAATAATTTTTCCTAATTTCTCGTTGTTCATTTAAGGAAAAAAAGAAAAAATCTGTTTTGATCAGTGACTACAACAGTTGTATACAACAGTGTTGTATATACACTGTCAATTTGATGTATACAGTGCCAATTTGCACCTGGAAACATGAGCAGTGGTTAATTTATTGTGGCCTGTAATTATAAATTAAACAATCATGAAATTACACAGTCCACTTAATTGATAAACTGGGAAAAGTTAGCCAACTCTCACGCGTTTCTCATCTATAATGACAAATCTCATTCTCTGTTGGTTTGGCATGCCTTTTTCACTTCAATTCCAGTTATTTTCCGTATAAATATTTACGTTTGTACTCATTTGTTGAGAAAAACTTAGCCTTTAAATGGACAGCTCATGTATAAACGATTAAGAAAAAGAAACATTTGTAAAAATCTGTTTAGCCTGAGGTTAAAAAAACTGCACATGTAGCAAGTGTTAATGTGATTGGCAACTTCAGATCAAATAATCCTACTTATTTAACAATCTAACAATGTAAAACCAACTGAGTTTTTTTTTCCTCTATCAAAATTTACTCACTGGATAATCTGACCAAAGGTACATGTATTTTTTTTCCTCCTGGGATAATTGGATAATTTTTCTTCTTAAATCAACAGAAGTGGTTCAACATTTTTAAAAGTCAGAAAGGGACTAGGGGATGAGGTGGGGCAGTAACTATAAATTCGATTGTGGGCTCTTTGCAGTTGGTAAACCAACCGACCTGTTCTACATGCTTCACAATCAATTTTTCTTTGACTAGCTCTAAAATTATTCAATTCCATTTTAACCCCCTCCAACTAACTGCACAGAAATCAGCAAGGAACAGTGTCAATGGTCAAATCTGTCACAATTATAATTTACAATTTGGGAAAGCTTTAATTAGGCCTGACAGAGAAAAAGCTTGCCCCAAATTGATGCCCACTCTCCAGTTTTAATTTCCCATTCTTTTTAGTTTGGAGACCCTAAACTGGGGTTAAGGGTCCTGGTATGGTCACACGCAAAACGAGGTTGCAAAAGGTTTCGAAGGAAATACTAGGGACGAGGCAGCTAATTTGCCTCCATCAACAGGATTAAGTATTGAACGGAAAATCGGTCATCACCAACAACCTGGTCTTGCAAAACTCTCAGCAAATAAAAAACTCAGAACTGCAGAAGCGCGCCCACCACGCAGACACTAAGACAGAATAAAATGTACCAGGCATCCCTTCCAAAAGGCACCTCTTTGTGTCCTGGGACTTACTCCCCGGCTCTCCAGGGACCCGCACACCGCGAGGAAGAGGCGAACTAGGCTACCATCTCCCCTGGTACCGCCAGGGCGACCTCAAAGACTAGCGCTGGCTCTTCTCTCCATTTCTTGGTCGGGCCCCAGACGGACCCTACTTTCCTGCAGCGCAAGGAGGCCGATTCCCCGGGAAGATCTAACTAAGCCTGCGTGCGAAGGTGGCTCTCTACAGCTCCTCGGACCCGCCCTCATCCCTGTCTCTGGAGTAATGATGGAGCCCGGGATCCGTATGGGGCCAGCCACGCACTCGGCCAGCCACGCACTCTACCAGCCCTTTCCTCAAGCCTTGGACTCATCGCAAGCCCCGCCTTCCTCTCCAGGCCCAGGCCTCCCTCCAGGGCCCACCCTCGGGATTCCCTGTCGCCCCCCGAAACCAGTCCAGAACCCAGGCAGCAGGCAGAGCTGCGTCCCACTCATTCCTTGGCTCTAAGCGCAGTGCCTCGCCCTGCGCCTGGGGACGGGAGAGGGGTGATCGGCCAGCTCCAAAGGGGCCTGGGCCCCCACACTTACCATCCTCCCGCCGAATCCCTCCTCCTCCTCCTCCTCCTCCTGCTCTTGCAGCTGCCTCCCCCGTTACCAGGGGCAACTGCTGCGGCACCGCCCCCGATGTCCCTCGCTCGCACAGTGGAGGAGCAAAGCAGCGGTATGGGGCGGGGTCCAGCACCGCTTTCCCCAAAGTGCGCAAGCGCGCCAAAGTGCCCGCCCACTGCGCGGGCGGACCGCTGGGGCTGTAGGAGCGGCTGGAGGAGGCTGCTGCTAACTCGGACCAGGGGATTGGTGAAAATTCTCCCACGTGGCTGGCGGGAGCCTCCCAGCCTGTGATTGGTCGGGATAGAGGGGCGTGGGGGCGGGCAAGGGGGCGGTTCCCAGGTCCAGGCGGGTTGGCACACCCAGGCCTGGCTTCCAACGCGGGTTACATCTGCTGACAGGTGTCTTAGTGTATCCCTCCCAGGACCAGGTAAGGTGCTTTGCGACCCTCGCTACGTCTACCTGCAATCCCCACATTTCAGAAAGGAGCTAGGATTTCTGTCCTGGCTGCCCAGGTGGGGCTGCAGCTAAACTTCCACCTACATAAGCCACGTGGCGCGAGGAATGCCCTGGGGCTGCCGATGGACACCTCCCCTCTGACCCGCATTGCCTTCGAATGCCAGGCCGAGCGGCTGGGGCGTTATGAACTGCTCTCCCATCTCCACAGCTCTGTGTCCGCGTCGGGAATCGGGGAGTCCCGAAGGGGGGAGGCCATCTGTCGGAGGGCAAGAAGCAGCCTGTCCCTGAGACTGGCCCTGAGCCCTGCGGTGAGCTGAAAGCAGGGGTGGAAGGCATTTTGGGATCGGCCAAGTTTTGCTAAGCTACATTGGACTGGGCGAGGCAAAAATGGGTCCGCATTTCCAGCCAAGGGAGAGTAAGAGGGGTTCTGGGTAGGTTTGGAAGTGCTGTGTCGCACCCCTTTCCCATGGAGAGGAACGTCAGAGTTTAGCACATTCTTGCCAGGCCCTGTTCTAGACGCTGGTTACACAGCAATGGACAAAATCTGCCCTCATGGAAATTCCATCCTTCCTAGTGAAATGCTTTTCATCCAAGATTTTATTTCATTCTCATAACCCCTGGAAATTGGTTATACAGTTGAGGACTTGTAAACACTGTTTACACTGTTTACAATGTTTGCTTGTAACACTGTTGTTCAATAGGAGGAACAGAAAGGTTTATATCTGTGATGTAACTAAGAACTTTTAAGAGCTGATAAAGTCTAGGTGAGCCTGGAAGTTTGCAGATGCGTGTGTCCCTGTTACCTCACTGGGTTTTTGTGAGCGTTATGTGAATTATATGTCAAGTACATAGAGCGTTGCTTGCCACAAAGGAGGTGTTATATAGTGATCCTCCTGCCTCAGCCTCTGGAGTAGCTGGGGCTACAGCCCGCACTACCACACTGGGCTAATATTTTTATTTTTTGTAGAGGGTCTCACAATGTTGCCCAGGCTGGTGTTGAACTCCTGGCCTCAAGCAATCCCCCTGCTTCAGCCTCCCAGCCTACTGTGCTGGCCATGGGTTAGCTATTATTAATAGTTTCATCTAGGTTTTTGGCCTTTGCCTCTCTTCCTATCAGCAGTTTTTCCAGTCTAGTTAATATGTAGGAATGTAAGCAGAATTGTCCTTAATGATGCTTAACTATTTATGCATTCAACTAAAGTATTTTTAAAACATCTGCAACTTGCATACCTGCTTCGGATCCTTGGGGAGAAAACTCAGTTCAGCATCTTGACTAGGGAGTTGCGAGATGAATGGTTAGTTTAGAGCATGAACTCCTATAATCCACCCATCTTTAGACTGTTAGCTTTTTTGTGGAAAAGGCAGGTCGGGTGCAGTGGCTCACACCTGTAATCCCAGCACTTTGGGAGGCTGAGGTGGAAGGATTGCTTGAGCCTAGGAGTTTGAGGTTGCAGTGAGCTATGAGCATACCACTACTCTCCAGCCGGGGAGACAGCGCAAGACCCCATCTCTAAAAAAAAAAAAAAAAAAAAAAAATTAAAACCTAAAAAAAAAGGCAGGGTAGATTTCTCTTTCTAAGTTGTCTGGTGTCTAACATCATGGTTGCCTTGAGTCAGATGAGTGTCCATAAGCATATACATGGGTCTGTTCCTTTAATTGTTATTATCATTCCCCACCTTGCTCTAGGCAGCCTTAACCCTAATCCTCACCTCTCTCAGGGGTCTTTGTGTCTGACCTTCTAGAGTCTTTGGGTGCCTTGATCTTCCTCTGATGTGAGTACAAGCAGTGATGTTTTGTTTTTCTCTCTACCTGGAGCTACAAATAGGAGAATCTTGGGCACTTCCCCCTCTTGTAAGAGGATACCTCAGAGTGGGTTTAAGCCTGTTCTGTGGGCTCTGATACTGTTTGCCAGAGAAAATCAGCTCTGTCTAGGAAGGATGAGCATTATTTCAGGGGAAGTTAGTAGCCTATTTCATTTTTTTTTTCTTTTCTTTTCTCTTGCTCTTTTTTTTTTCTTTTCTTTTCTTTTTTTTTTTTTCAAGATAGGGTCTTGCTGTGTTGCCTGGGCTAGAGTGCAGTGGCATCATCCATCATCATAGCTCACTGCAGCTTCCAACTCCTGGGCTCAAGCCATCCTCCTACCCCACCTCCCAAGTAGCTGCGGCTACAGGCATGCCACCATGCCCGGCTAATTTTTATTTTTTGTAGCGATGGGGTCTCAGTATTACCAGCTGATCTTAAACTCCTGGGCTCAAGTGATCCTCCTGCCTCGGCCTTCCTAAGTGCTAGGATTACTGGCATGAGCCAACACATCCAGCCTCCTCCTTTCTTTCTTTCTTTGTTTTAAAAAGACACGACAAGTAGGCTATAGTGGCTAGGGTACCTGTCCAGGTAACTAACCCTTGTAACCTTAGGAAAGTAAGGCCCTAGCTTATTGTTGGATCTTTGAGGATCTGTTTATTGTTCATCTTTATATGTGCCACAAATGCTTACTGCAAGGCCAAGTGTGCCACAAATGCTCACTGTTCTGGTCCGATCAACGTGAACCTTTCTAGGCTTCAGTTTCCTCTTCTGTAAACCGAGATCTTGAATCCCTAATGCCTTTAAATTGTGACATTCTCTAATCCTAGATGGGAGGTGTTTAGTCTGTTTAGTGTTGCTATACAGGAATGTGTGAAGCTGAGTAATTTATAAAGAAGTTTATTTAACTCATGGTTCTGCTGGCTGGAAGGTTCAAGATTGAACATCTGTCCAGGGCCTCTGGCTATTTCCACTAATGGCAGAAAGTGAAGAGGAGCTGACATGTGCAGAGATCACATGGCATGAGAGGAAGCAGGAGAGGAGAAGGAGGTGCCAGGCTCTTTCTAACAACCAGCTCTCGCTAGAACTAATAGAATAAGAACACACTCATTCCCCCTGCACCAGGGAGGGCACTAATCTAATCATGAGGGGTCTGTCCACAACCACCCGGACACCTCCCATTAGGCCCTGCCTCCGACATTGGTGATCAGATTTCAACATGAGGTTTGTAGGGGTCAACATTCAAACTATGGCAGGAGGTACCAGCTAATCACTTGTCTGAGTTCTACCTCCTACCTTGTTCCTAGTAGTGGAACCATAATCCTTCAGAAATTGGGCCACCCTGGACATGATAGTGACCTTTTTAGGGAAGACTAGATGTGGCTTGTATAGGAGGAGGGAGAGTAACCGTGGAAGAAAACTTACCAGATATCGGCCGGGCGCCGTGGCTCACGCCTGTAATCCTAGCACTCTGGGAGGCCGAGGCGGGTGGATCGCTCAAGGTCAGGAGTTCGAGACCAGCCTGAGCAAGAGCGAGACCCTGTCTCTACTAAAAAAAAAAAAATAGAAAGAAATGATCTGGACAACTAAAAATATATATATATAGAAAAAATTAGCCGGGCATGGTGGCGCATGCCTATAGTCCCAGCTACTCGGGAGGCTGAGGCAGGAGGATCGCTTGAGCCCAGGAGTTTGAGGTTGCTGTGAGCTAGGCTGACGCCATGGCACTTTAGCCAGGGCAACAGAGCCAGACTCTGTCTCAAAAAAAAAAAAAAAAAAAAAAAAAGAGACCAGATATGACCCAGTACAGGCAAGGTAGATGATTTGCAGCTTCATGAAAGAAAGGCTGCTCTTCCTTGTGTAACCCAGGCAGTTTCTGGGTTTGACTTAAAAGGAGTGACATCCTTTTTTTTTCTTTTTTGCTACTTGGCAGGATCAACCAGGTAGGAGTAACATCCTTGATGCCAAGAGAATGCAAGAATAAGTCAGAATTCATTTCGGGCAGGCAGTACAGATTTTTAGAGGGCATGTGAGAGATGTAGCAGTGAACATTACAGACATCTCCCAATGCTCATGAGCCTTACAGTCTGTCAGGGGAGGCAGCTTTTATACTAATAACAGTAAATGACAAGAAAGTGACAATTACAAAAGCCCAGCATGCTGCAAAGGTCAAGGTGCCGGAGGAATATATGGCAGAAGGACTTGAGTTTGCCTTGAAAGAGTCAAGGAACTGTGCCCATTGGGGGACAGTGGGTGTTGGGGAAAATGTTCCAGAAAGATAATTTAGATATTTTTTTTTTTGGTCTTATGTCTTATATAAGGCAGGGACTGTGCAATTTCTATACTGACCTCAGTTAAGAAGGCAACGCCTGTTGCATAATGTAGCAAATGATTACCCCTTCATGTTAGAAGTGCTTTCATTATGAGAGGCAGAGGGCTTTGCAATGTTGAGCTGAGGGCAGAGAGAGATGTCAGAGAAGGTCTGGCCGTGTGTGTTGACGGGGAGGAATAGCATTTTGCTCAGTCGGCTGTTTCTAGCGGGCATGAACCTGGGGCTCGGTAAACCAAGGCACTGTGTGATCTGCGGACCAGTGTAGAGTCCAGGAAAGTGAACTCTCTTCCCTTCCTCCCACTCCTAGGTCCGGACTGAGAGAAATGCCTTTCGTCTTAGAACCAGCCTGCAGGAGGCCAGGTGGAGTGGGAGAGGGGGAAGGCAAGATTTTTGGCAGCAGACGCTTGCTGCCTGCCTTCTGACTTGCAGAGGTTGCCACTTCAGGGCCAGGCCAGGTGCTGTGGATACTCCATGTCGGCCTCTGCTGCTCTCCTGGTTCCTTCCTCTTGGGAAATGACTTAGCCGCAGCACGTCAACTTCCTGAAGTCTCTTCCACCCTATCAAAAAACCTGAAACTTCACCACCACTCTCTCTTCTCCCACTTGGTTCCTTCCCCCTCCTGTCTCTCTGGTGGTTCTTTCCCACCTCTCGGGGCTTCCTTTTCTCAGCTCGCTTCTTAAGTGTAGTGGTTTTTCAGGGTTTGCCCATTCTGTATGTTCTCATTGGAAAACTTTATCTTAAACCACCTCGATGCTGCTGACTCAACTTTTTCCTTCCAGCCCAGACCTCTGTGCTTTCTGTCAAGCCTGAATACCCGCTTGCTGCTGAGCTGGCCCTCTTATGCAGCAAGTGCTTGAATACTTGTGCTAGGCACTGGACAACAGTGGAGAGCAAGATGAACACACCCCCTGACTTCAAAGGTGACTAGTTAAGTTAGTTAAGATGGTATTTTTCAGAAAAAAGACAAATGATGCCGGGCGCGGTGGCTCACGCCTGTAATCCTAGCACTCTGGGAGGCCGAGGCGGGCGGATCGTTCTGAGCTCAGGAGATCGAGACCAGCCTGAGCAAGAGCGAGACCCCGTCTCTACCAAAAATAGAAAGAAATTAATTGAACAGCTAAAAATATATATAGAAAAAATAAGCCGGGCATGGTGGTGCATGCCTGTAGTCCCAGCTACTCAGGAGGCTGAGACAGTAGGATTGCTTGAGCCCAGGAGTTTGAGGTTGCTGTGAGCTAGGCTGACGCCACGGCACTTGCCCCAGGTAAGAGAGTGAGACTCTGTCTCAAAAAAAAAAAAAAAAAAAAAAAAGGAAAAAAGACAAATGGCCTAGGAGTAGAAGGTATAGAAGTAAATCTGAAAATTATTCCTAAAGAAAATGAAAGGACAAGTAGGTGTTACTTAGTCAAGAGGGGAGGGAATAGCTTTTGGACAAGGGGGGCATTTGGAAAGGGCCCAAGATGGGAAGCAGCCTATTGCATTAACCAAGTCCCATGGCACTTAAAACTCAACACGCAGAAAATCAAGCTCATTATTTTCTCCCTTAAAGCCTATTTTTCTACACTCTCTGACTCAGCACCTTGTTGCCCAAGTCAGAAACTCCAGGTATCACTCTAGGTATTTGTGATGTGTCCACTTGGCTAGGCTAAGCTAAGCTCCCTTCCCTCTCTGGTCCGGTTCCAGTTATGGTGGGAGCTTAGCACACCTTCTTCCAGATCTTCAGACACATGCTAATCGAGGTGCTGCCGTGAAGGGATTTGGCAGATGTAATTAAAGCCCTCAAGTGGTTGGCTTTAAGTTAGTCAAAAGGGAGATTATCCCTGGTGGCCTGACCTAATCAGATGGAAGCCCTTCAAAGGAGGGGCAGGCACCCCCCAACCGTGAGGTCTGAATCTCTGAACCATAACCCATGACACTCTCCTTTCCCCAGGATGGTCTGTTTCTGGCTGCCTGCCCTGCTGACTGTGGCCTTGCTTAGCCACCTGCCACAATTATGTAAGCCAATTAGCTGATTCCTTGTAATAAATCGATTTTTATATATTTTTATGTATTTATTATATAAAGGATATATATATTAATATATATCTACTGATTCTGCTTCTCTGGTTGAACCCTGATACAATATTCCTCTAATACCCAATTGCTTAGCAAATCCTAAGATTCTGCTTGTTTAAAAGGTTCTCTCCTTTTGGTCTCTCCTCTGAGTGCACCTGGGGCCTTTTGCGCCTCTCTCCCTTTTGCCTGGATTATTAGAGTTCCCTTCCAGCCAGTCTCTGCATCCTGTGAGGTCGTGCCACATCCTGTTTATTCCCACAAGTGCCTAGAGCATCCCTTCTAAACTACACATCTGATCTTGTCGCTTTTCTTCTTAAAATCCTTTAATGACTTCCTGAAATTTTCAGGCAAAAATTCAAAAGCCTTAGCTTTCTTCGTGTGGCTGCATTTTCTCACGTCTCGTAGCCTATCAATCATACTTCTTTTGAAAACTTTTTTAGTTTGTTGCCCTAGAGTATGCGGTATACATTTACCACTAATCCACGTCCACTTTCAAATAACGCTATACCTCTTCGTGGGTAGCACAAGTACCTTATAATAGTATATTCCCAATTCCTTCCTGCCATCCTTCATGTTATTGGGGTCATGCATTTTACTTATCCGTAAGCTATAGGCATTGAATACATTGTCGCTATTATCATTTTGAACAAACTGTTACCTGTTCGCTAACTGTTAATTCAGAATAAGAAAAATAAAGATTTTATTTATTCCTTCACTTCCTTCATTTAATTCATTTATTCCTTCTCTGACACTCTTTCTTTATGTGGGTCTGAGTTCATAACCTATATAATTTTCTCTCGAACTTCTTTTAACATCTTGCAAGTCAGGTCTACTGGCAACAAAGTCTATCCATTTCATTTGTCCAAGAAGTCTTTATTGCTTCTTCACTTTTGAAAGATAATTTCACTGGATACAGAATTCTAGGTTGGGTTTTTCTTCTTTAACACTTTAAATATTTCACTCCACTCTCTTCTTGCTTGCCAGGTTTCTGAAGAGAAATCTGATGTAGTTCTTACCCTTGCCTCTCTGCAGGTAAGGTTTTGTTTCCTCCTCTGGCTACTTTTCCTTATTTCCTTTGTCTTTGATTTTCTGCAGTTTGAATATGATATGCCTAGGTGTAGGGCGTTTGGTAGTTATCCTGCTTGGTGTTCTCTGAGCCTACTGGATCTATGTTTTGGTTTCTGTTATTCATTTTGGAAAATTCTCAATCATCATTACTTCAAATATTTTTTCTGTTCCTTTCTCTCTTCTTCTGGTATTTCTATTAACACGTATGTGGTACCTTTTATAGTTGTCCCACAGTTCTTGGATATTCCAGTTTCTTATTCTTTTTTCTGCTTTACATTTCCATTTGGGAGGTTTCTGTTGACACATTCAAGCTCACTGATTTCCTTGGCCATGTCTGGCCTACTGTTGAATCCATCATCCATCAGTGGCTTTCTTCATCTCTGTAACAGTATTTTTGATTCCTGAAATTTCCTTTTGACTCTTTCTTCAGAGTTTCCATCTTTCTGCTTACATTATCCATCTGTTCCATATGTTGTCCACTTTTCCCTTGAGATTCCTGAGCGTATTAATCATAGTTATTTTAAATTCCTGGTCTGATAAATCCAAATCTCTGTTGTAACTGCATCTGGTTCTGATGCTTGGTCTGTTTCTTCAAACTGTGTTTTTTACTTTTGAGTATGCCTTGTAATTTTTTGTTGAAATCCAGACACAAGGGACCTGGCTGGTAAAAGGAACTGAGGTGTGAGGTTTTATGTTTATCTGGCTAGGAGTTAGGCTGTGTTTACTGTTTGCCGTAGCTATAGGTGTCAAAGCCAAAAATTTCATCTGGTATCCTTGTTTTTGTCTCCTCTGTCATCTTTGGGCTTCTAGAGACTTCTTAAATAAGGTGTGAGCCTTGCAGTTTTTCCTGTTGTAATCCCTTGTGGTTACACAGCAGCCCCCCTGACGCAGTGGTGGGTGGGGGAGGGGAAGCATGCCACAGTCCTGTGATGGGGTCTTGGTCTTCTAGTGAGCCTGTGCCCTTGACCTTAACAGGTGCTTCTCAGCCTCCCCTCACCCCACTTCAGGTGGGCAGGAAGGCTGGAGTTCCTCTCCCCCAAACTGGATAGGTTCTGGTAAAATAGTTTCCTTTGAGAGCAGGCCTTGTTAAGAACAGCGGGGCTGGACGCTGTGGAGGCCTGTAGCCCCCCTCCTTGCCAGGCCGAGAAGGGAGGATTATTTCAGCCCTGGAGTTCGAGGCTGCAGTGTGCTATGATTGAGCCTAGGAAGAGCCACTGCATTCCAGCCTAAGCGACATAGCTAGACCCCATTTCTAAAAAATAAAATTTTAAAAAGAAGAAGAAGAGAGGGCTCTGGGTGTTTTTCAAAATGGCTGCTTTTCCCACCTCCCTGCCCAAAGCACCAGGGGGTATTATATATTATTTCATGCGTAGGCTCTTGTTCCCTAGTCAGACTTGGGGCTCCCCAAGGACAGGCATTGTACCGTCCCTTTTTCCAGTCTTTCCTGCAGTGAGTAAAGCACAGGGCTGGCCACCAGCAGGCCTGCAGGACATACATATTGGTGCCCAATTGCTCAGTCTGGTGACCACTCTCCGGGGCTCTCCCCAGCCGAGTCGGATGGTGCCCAGTAGTTGGTAAAAGCAGGCAGCCCGCAACAGTGGGATGTGTTCAGGGCTTCTGGGGCAGGCTTTGATTTGGGGATAATCCTCATTCTCCCTCTGTCTCTTAAGTCCACAGTTGTGTGTGTGAGCAAAGATGGAGGCCGACCTGTCTAGCTTTGACATCGATGCCCCCCGATGGGACCAGAGCACTTTCCTGGGGCGAGTGAAACATTTCTTCAGCATCACGGACCCCCGCACCGTGGTTGTGCCAGAGCAGAAGCTGGACTGGGCCAAAGCAGTGGTGGAGAAGAGCAGGTGAGTGGTTAAGGGAAGGGGCTGAAGCCGTAGGGTGACAGTGATGGCATCCTTGAGGGAGGAAGTGGAAACCGAAGGTGAAGGAATGGGCAGAGATCTCAGGAGGGGAGGAGAAATGAGAGTGGGGGACTGGGAGGCATCGGCCAGGCTGGGTGGTAACTGCCTGTTGTCCTTGGGTGACAGGATGGGGGTCGTGCCCCCAGGTACCCAAGTGGAACAGCTACTGTATGCCAAGAAGCTATATGACTCAGCCTTCCACCCTGACACTGGGGAGAAGATGAATGTCATTGGGCGCATGTCCTTCCAGGTCCCTGGCGGCATGATCATCACAGGCTTCATGCTCCAGTTCTACAGGTGGGAGCCGGCAGCAAGGCAGTGGGAGGGGCAGCTGCTGGATCTGCTAGCGGGGAGCCATAATAATCCTCTTTTTTGATCACTTACCAGGTACCCGGCACTGTGCTAAGTTCTTTGCTTGCATTGCCTCATTTAACCCTCTCAACAGCCCTGCACCTAGGTACCATTATCGTTTGTGCTTTGTAGATGAAGAACTGGAGTTCTGGAGAGGCTAAGTAGCTTGTCCAAGTTCACGCAGTCAGGAAATGTGGGTGCCTGGATTTTAACTGAGGTAGTCCTCTGTAGAACTCTCAACAAATAAGCTACCTCTTTAAAAAGTACATATCCCGGTGGAGCCGGGCGGAAAAGGGCAACGCAACCTAAACATTTGTACCCCCATAATATGCAGAAAAAAAAAAACTAATTTCATCATTTTAAGATGAAAAAAAAAAACAAAGTACATATTCCACAATGAATTTAATTTATTTTCATAAGGTAACATCCAAATAAAAAAATAGGAAGACCCTTTCTCCGGGTTTGGTTGGGGAGAGAGTATTTGTAGCTGCTGGGTGTGTGACTCTTCCTCCACCTTCCTCCCTCCTTCTCCCTCCTCCTCCTTCCCTCTCCTTCCCCCTGCGCCCTCCCATCTGTGCACTGTGCATTCGTTTGTTCAGGTATTGAGCTAGGCTTTGGGCCAGGTTTGGGGAATACTAAAACTTTAATACCTCCCCTAAAGGAGCTCCTAGTTTTGTTCAGGAGACCAAGAAGTGCAAACAGTTACAATACAGCTTGGTAAGTGGTAGGTTGGGGGAAGAGCGTGGGGTTGTGGGAACAGGGAGTGTGGAATGACTAACTGTCTCACGAAGGGCAGGACAAGGGTCGGGAAGGTTCCAAGGAGGAAGTGATGTCTCAACAGAGCAGGACTTGGCCATGTATGGAAGAGGGTTGGGGGATATTCCAGGCAGAGGGGCAGCGTGTGCAAAGGCCCAGGTACACGAAGCAGCACAGGCACAGTTTAGGGAACTGCAAATCACACGGCTTCACTGGTGTACCGTGAAGCCCTCCCTTCCGTCCTACTCGTCGCCTCTCCTGGCCTCCCTTACTGGTAGGACGATGCCGGCGGTGATCTTCTGGCAGTGGGTGAACCAGTCCTTCAATGCCTTAGTCAACTACACCAACAGGAATGCAGCCTCCCCGACGTCAGTCAGGTAGGAGGCCTGAACCCCAGGCTGTCCTGTCACCTCCCCAGGAACAGCTCTTCTATTTGCTCATTCATTCATTCTGCAAATATTTCTTCAGTGTGTATCACGTGCTGGGATGTGTATGGTTTTAGGTGCTGGGGACACCTTGTTGAGTAAGGCATTCATGGTCCCTGTTCTGGTGGAGTTTAAGGTTTTTGTTTTGTTTGAGACAGGGTCTCACTCTGTTGCCCATGCTGGATTGCAGTGGCATCATCACAGCTCACTGCAATCTTAAACTCTGGGGCTCAAGTGATCTTCCTGCTTCAGCTTCCTGAGTAGCTGGGACTACAGGTGTGCACCACCACACCCGGCTAATTTTTTTCTATTTTTTTGTAGAAATGAGGTCTCACTACATTGCTCAGGCTGGTCTCAAACTCCTGGCAACTCAAGCAATCCTCCTGCCTTAGCCTCCCAAAGTGCTGGGATTACAGGTGTGAGCCACCACACCCAGCCAGTTTAAGGTCTTTTAAGAGAACAAGCACAATAATCTCAAATTGTGACTGCTGCCACTGAGGACATATACAGGGTGACAAGGCAGAGAACATCAGCGGGTGTCTGTGTAGTTAGGCCAGCCAGGGGAGTCCCTTCTGTAGAGATGACATTTCAGCTGAGTTCTGAAGGATGAGGATTCAACCATGCAAGAGCCCAGGGAGGAATTCCCCAGTAGGGAGCAGCAGCGTGCAGAGGTCCTGAGGCAGGAAGGAGCTTGCGTGTTTAAAGTACCTGTAGAGAGGCCGGGCGCGGTGGCTCACGCCTGTAATCCTAGCCCTCTGGGAGGCCGAGGCGGGTGGATCGTCCTGAGCTCAGGAGTTCGAGACCAGCCTGAGCAAGAGCGAGACCCCGTCTCTACCAAATAATAGAAATTAATTGGACAGCTAAAAATATATATAGAAAAAATTAGCCGGGCATGGTGGCACATGCCTGTAGTCCCAGCTACTTGGGAGGCTGAGGCAGAAGGATTGCTTGAGCCCAGGAGTTTGAGGTTGCTGTGAGCTAGGCTGACGCCACGGCACTCGCCCCAGGCAAGAGAGTGAGACTCTGTCTCAAAAAAAAAAAAAAATAAAATAAAATAAATAAATAAATAAATAAAGTACCTGTAGAAGGCCAAGGGGGTTGGGGCGCTGTGAGTGAGGCGGAGAGGGCCGCAAGATGAGGCCGGGGACAGACCATGTGAGGTGTTCAGGTGTGGAGCCTCGTCACCAGACTTTCTCTCCCGCGTCTGTAGTCTTGCCCTCCGGCAGCAGCGCTGCCCGCTCCCAAGCATCTCTCTCCTCCACTAGGCAGATGGCCCTTTCCTACTTCACAGCCACGACTACTGCCGTGGCCACTGCTGTGGGCATGAACATGTTGACGAAGGTACGGCCCAGGGTTGCTGTGGGCGTGGTGGCCACTTGGGGGCAGCAGAGTCCTGGGAAAACATCCCTCCCCAGGCTGTGTGGGGGCCAGAGCCCAGCCCGGTAGTGAGAACCACAGCAGGGCTGCCCTAGCTTGGTCTTTCTTGGGCCTTTGAGAGAGTTTGGAGTTCCCAGACAGGGTGTCTGGGTATGTGGCAGTATCGAGGTCTCATTTTCTTTCTCGATTTATAGTCCTTCAGCCCCCTCCACTCCCATCTTCCAGGGAGCCCGACAACTCCCATTGTTCCCTTCCCCCACAGAGAGCGCCACCCTTGGTGGGCCGCTGGGTGCCCTTTGCTGCCGTGGCTGCAGCTAACTGTGTCAACATCCCGATGATGCGACAGCAGTGAGTATAGGGAGCCCTTTTTGTCCCCACAAACCACAAGGTTAGCAGGGAAAAGGCAAGAAACCAAGGCAGTTGGTGGCTTTGGGGGACTAAGGTGGGTGTGGGGAGGGCGGCTGGGCTGAGCCTCGGAAGGGTCCCTGAGGATTGGCTGCTCCTGGGGTGGTGGCCCCGGGAGTGGCACGTGGCCGGTTTAGTGAGTGTGTTGAGCATGGTGGGAGTCCCTTCCTGCATGGCGTGGGATGGGGGAGATGGGGTGGACCTGTGGGGTTTAGACTGGATCACGTCCTTTCAACTGAGACTTAAAGTTGTGAATGCTGCCCACTCCCAGAGCCCCGGGGACAGCTTACAGAATGGAACGTAGCAGAGTGAGGAGTGTAAAGATAGAGCAGAGCCCACAAGCTTTGAAAGAAGCCAGGGGAGTTTCTTCTAGGCACACAGCTCTAAGCTTTTCAGCAGAAAAGGTAAAGGAGAAACTCACTGTGTCTCCCAGTTTTTGATTCTTGCCCAGAGAAAGCATAGGTGTCCGTCTGTTACGAGGTTTTAATGATGTAATATACGTAAAGCACTCAAGACAGCACCTGGAACATAGCGAATGCTACATAAATGTTGGCTGTTATTGCTACCATTGTCATCATCATTGATATTTACAAGCTGCATTTTCTTGGGACTACTAGCAGATGGAAACTGACCGCAAGACACTTTGTAGGAAGAGCACTGCTGGAATAGCCATGCGTGCCCCATCCACGTCACTCCTGTCCTCTTTCCTTCCCCGATCCAGTGGCTCTTTCTCAACAGATAATGAGACCCAGCCACCCACTGGGTGTTGGGCTGAGTGCTGTCAGGAACTGGCCTGAGGAGAATGGCCAGAGTATCTACTCTCTGTGGAGCAGTCACTCTGTGTCAGGTGCTGGGCTAAGCACTCTGTGGGCATTATCTCATTTAATCCTCACCAGGCCCTATGAGGTGGGCTCCAGGATTATCCCCATTTTGCAGATGAGGAAAACTGAGGCTTTGGAAGGGTTAAGGACTGTGCTTAAGGTCACACACATACCCTGCAGTTTCAGAGTTAACTCAGGCAGTCTGGGCTGAGGGCTACCTCGCCACCTCTCTCATCTGCTGCCCTAGAGCACTCCTGAGATGTCATTCACTGGAGTACAGAAAGAGGTGGCTTCCTAGAGCTTCAGTGCCCTGGCCTCGGTCCCCTGCCATGTCACATGGCTGGCATGCTTCTGGCACCCCTGTCCTAAGTCCAGCAACTCCTGTCTGTGTTTAGGGAACTCATCCAGGGCATCTGCGTGAAGGACAGGAATCACAAGGAGATTGGTCATTCCCGGGTGAGCAGAGGCCTCCCTTTGGGGTGGGAGGAGGGAATTCCCTCTCAGACCCTGTCCCCTGCTTAGTGATCAGAGCAGGCCTGGGCACCATTACAGGACTGAGAAGCCTTCTCCCTCACTCCGTCTTCGTTCCCTATCAATGTTTCCCTGTTTCTCTGTTTAGGATAGGCCTTTTATGTCCCCTCTCCATCATTTCTGGTCCTGAAGCCATAAAAGTCTAGCTGGGTGGGAGAGGGTTGGGCCACTGAGCCCCTGGCAGTTTCATCCCTTCCCTGTTACCATCTCAGACCTGGCCATGACCCTGACCCAGTCCTCCAGAGCAGCCCACGTACACTGGATAAGTCATTCCTTACAACTTACTTTTTTCTGCCCTCAGAGAGCTGCCGCCATAGGCATCACCCAAGTGGTTATTTCTCGGATCACCATGGCAGCTCCCGCCATGAGTAAGATGGGGAGGCCCTCCCATCCTGGGGGGTGCTGGAACTCGGGGTGGAGGCCTCAACCACACTCAGCTTTCGGGTGGGAAGTGGGACCCCAGCCTCTACAGCCATGCTTCTCAAACTGCTTTGCTTGAATGCTTTGAGCCCAGGAGAACCACGCTAGTTCCTTAGAACATCGATTAATCAGAGATTTGGAGGAGAAAGTTATGTTCATTCAACTAATACTTTTTTTTTTTTTTTTGGAGACAGCGTCTCGCTCTGTTGCCCAGACTAGAGTGCCGTGGCGTCAGCCTCGCTCACAGCAACCTCGAACTCCTGGGCTCAAGCCATCCTTCTGCCTCAGCCTCCCGAGTAGCTGGGACTACAGGCACGCGCCACCATGCCCGTCTAATTTTTTCTATATATTTTTTTTTGTTGTCCAGATAATTTCTTTCTATTTTTAGTAGAGACGGGGTCTTGCTCTTGTTCAGCTGGTCTCGAACTCCTGACCTCGAGCAATCCACCCGCCTCGGCCTCCCAGAGTGCTAGGATTACAGGCATGAGCCACCGCGCCCAGCTCAACTAATACTTATTAAGCAACATCGCTTAATGTGCTGGACACAGTGCAGGGTTCTAGCGAGACAGCGGTAGAGAAAATAAGTTCCTGGCCCTGGTTTGCTTCCAGCAAGGACATATCACAGGATAGGATACAAAATTTGCTCGCAGGAGCCTTCAAAGATGTTTCTGAGTTTTGAGAAGGATGCTTTGAGCCTAGCAGCACATGTTCTCCTGTTCCTGCAGGTGTGCAGGTTGAGGAGTTTGGGAAGCACGGTCCCGCTGGGACTTGGGGGAGAGGGGCTGAGGGTGGCCATGCCTACTATGTGGGTCTTCTGTTCTTCTCCCAAATGGAGCTTCTGGGGAAGGAGGGGGATCGCTCACTCCCTGATCTGATTTCAGAAGGAGCCCTGGGGAGAGTCTTCAGCCCTCCCTCAGCTTCTCCCCTGCTCTCTTCCAGTCTTGCTGCCAGTCGTCATGGAAAGGCTGGAGAAGCTGCGCTTCATGCAGGTAGGTAGGGTTTCCTTTTGCATCTTTCCTTCCCAGAGTGCCCCATCCACACCTGTGCCTGGGGACTCCTTGACTCCCATCCTTCCCTCTAAGCGCCACACCACCATCTCACTCAGGTGGAGCCCATACCAATGCCTGCTGGCCTCCTGCTTAGACCTCATAGCCAGTCCCCTGGCCTGGTTCGCAGAGAGCAAAGAGAAAGCCCCTTCTCCTCCCCTTCAGGGCCTGGGGGTCCTCACCTGCTGTTCTTCTAGCTGGCTGATCCATGGCAGGGCAGCATGGGGTTCACCTTAAAGTATAGAAGTCCCACGTGGGTCTCTCTTTTGTTTTTGTGCAGAAAGTCAAGGTCCTGCATGCCCCATTGCAGGTCATGCTGTCTGGGTGCTTGTGAGTATTGTGTTTTGATGTTTTGGGTTCTTGGTGGCTGGGGAACCCAAGATCTGTCTCCTTGGCTGGGCGTGGTGGCTCACGCCTATAATCCTAGTCCTCTGGGAGGCTGAGGCAGGAGGATCGTTTGAGCTCAGGTGTTCGAGACCAGCCTGAGCAAGAGCGAGACCCCGTCTCTACTAAAAACAGACAGAAATTAGCTCGACAGCTAAAAATATGTAGAAAAAAATTAGCCGGGCATGGTGGTGCATGCCTGTAGTCCCAGCTACTCGGGAGGCTGAGGCAGAAGAATCACTTGAGCCCGGGAGTTTGAGGTTGCTGTGAGCTAGCCTGACACCATGGCACTCTAGCCCGGGCAACAGAGCAAGACTCTGTTTCAAAGATAAATAAAATAAAAAATAAAAAAAAGAATACTTGTGGTCCATCTGGAGAGCTCTTACCCCATTGTTTTTAAGGGCATCAGGGTGATGGGGCCCTATATACATGTCCATGTGGAAAGTGGAGTGCTTGGGTGCCCGTCTGTCCCAGGGTCTCCCTCTGGGACTGGAGCAGTTTTAGAGAAGGGACAAGAATAAGGAGACATAGCTTTGACTGGGGCTGTCAAGTGTCCCAGCCTCCCACAGGATGAAAATGCCACCAGTCATGTCATTTGTAGGTGCCTGCCATTGACTTGGACACATCCTACATTAATTGTGCTTGCAAGGCCGCAGGACTATTGACAGCAACACTAACACCTGCGTTGACTGGGTGTTTTCTGTGTGTCCCTGCTGAGCTAACGCTGCACGTCTATAATTTAATTCTCTCAGCTCTAGAGGTGTATATAGTATTATCATCTCTTTTTATAAATGGAGGAAGTGAGGCTTAGAGAGATTAAGAAGCTTATCCAAGAGTGTATAGCTGGTAATTGTTTGCTGGAGCTGAGATTTGATCCTAAACAGTCTAACATTGTGCTGTACAAACTTCTGCTAAGTGACTTACCCTGGGCTGGGTGCTTTGCATATATTATCTCATTTAATTTTCACAGTAGCCCTGCAAAGTGGGCACTGTTGTCTTCCCTCTGCTGGCTCAGAGGTAACTTGCTCAAGGTTGCACAGCTAGTTCAGTGGCAAAGCTGGGATACCAAGCCAGGTCTGGTAGGTTCCTAAATCCTGTAAGACCTTGCATCCCAAACTTGGCCCTGGCCAGCATCAGCAGCGGCATCTGAGAACCCGTTAGAAGTAAAGACTCTCCAGCCCTTCCCCAGACCTACTCAATCAGCATGTGTATTTTTACAAGCCCCCAAAGTTGTCTGTGGGCACAGCGAAGTTTGGGAAACTGCCTTTCACTGTCTCTGGTGGCCCAGGTGTTCTCTGAGTGGAGGAGCCGGGCCTCGGAACTCACACCACTCCTTTTGCTGCAGCCGGTGGTGCTTGTGGCTTTAGGTCTGCTGCTCACACTTCCCTGTCACGTCTTTGTCTTCCTCCTCTGCTTGAACTACATGGTGGGGGCGGGGATGAGGGTGAGGGGTGCAAGGGGACTGATTCTGTCCCCCTGCCAGAAAGAGTCTCCTGGCACTCCGAGGAGAGGAGTGGGCCGCCGGGGAAGGCAGGCCAGATGCATGGGCGTCTCTCCCTTCCTTTGGGGAGCCTCTCTTGAGGATGGGGTGTGGGCAGGCCAGTGGGACGATGTCCCCTAATGCTTTGGTTTCTCCGTTCTTGCAGCCTCGTCTTCATGGTGCCAGTGGCATGTGGGCTCTTCCCACAGAGATGGTATCAGCTATTCGTTCCTCGTTTTGTTTCATTGAACACCCTGCCACCGCTCTCCCTGACCTGCCTGCTGTCCAGAAGGAGAGAGGGAGAGGGCAGGAAGGGGCGACATTTGTTCAAGGATAAGTGTCCATGAGCCTAAACTCTGGGCTTCTTAAGCCTGGGTGAATGGCAAACCAACACAGATCTCTAGGGGTGGGAGAAGCCAGGAGCAGGAATGAGGATGCTCCCTCCTAGCGGAGCAAGGGCTGCCTTGGAGAGAAGGTGAGGGAACAACAAAGGACTTTCTTTCCCTGTGGGGCTGTTAGGATGCTCTGCCCTGGCTGGACCTGGTCTTTAAAATTGAATAAGGGGACAGGTCCTTCTGGCTCACGTCTGCTAGAAGGTTGACAACTTGGACATCTCCATTTCCCTTATGTGTTCTAAGGGTGGGAACGCGGGCGCACAGGGAGAAGGGATGATGGAAAAGGGAAGGGACACACATTGGGGTTGGGGGGACACTGGGGACACTGGCCCCAGGAGATAGGCGTAGCTTGAATATACATTGAGAAGGTGCCAGTCTCCCCTTCCTTGGTGCTCTAGTTCAATACTAGTTCAGTGGTCATCTGCTAGACTTCTCCTGTGTCCCAAGCACTGTGCTTACAATAGTGTGGAGAAGACAGAAATTTAAACCAAGAATCCTAGCCCAGAAGAATGAAGTCAGGCCGGAAGAGAAGTAAAAGCAACATACTGTGGTATACAGAGGCCAGTAATAATTCCAGCTGAAAAAGTCAGGATGAACTTCTTGGAGGTGGCATTCGAGTTGGACTGTGTCTGAGGGTAATTTGCTGCTTGTCCCATGTGTCATGCTTGTAACCCCCTTCTCTCTTTCCAGCGAATTGTCAGTTTCCTATCTGGAACCAGAGCTCCAAGACACCATCAAGGCCAAGTATGGAGAACTTTTGCCTTGTGTCTACTTCAATAAGGGTCTCTAAATGCCCCGCCCCAGAAAGGACCAGTCTCTACCCATATTCCTCAGCTCCTCCTTGGCCACTGTGCACACCTGTGCCCTCATTCCTCTTCGCCAACAAGGCCTGAAGGCCAGGTGGATTGGGGGTGGGAGGATGCCTCATGCTTCCACCCAGGCACCTGGTTGGTTTACTGGACTCCAGGGGACAAAAATGAAAAAGGGGAGCAAAGACCAAACTGTTCTCTCTGCTTCTTCCTTAACCCCTGTCCGCTGGAGACCAGAAGCTGAGGCCCTCTCAGGGAGAAGTTGCTGGTACCTGGGGGAGACACTCATGCAGATCATCTGAAAAATTAGGAAACCTTTAGGATCCTGGTTCCAGCCAGGTTTGGGGATGAAGAGAAGCTCCTCCCACTCTTCCCTCTTCCCTTCCTCCTCTCCCAAGCTATGGACCTTTTACCCTTGCGGTTCTAGCACGTTGGAGAGAGAAGGAGGGGAAAGGCGTCTGTGTCTCCTTGGGGCTCATCTCCACCCTTCCCATCCTCCTCCTCATTGCCCCCCCACCCCCCACCCCCGTCAGACAGCGTCTCAGGAAGCGCTGCTAAACTTGAGTTTGTCAGACTCCCAGGAGTTGTTAGTGCTAAAAAAGACACTGTGCGAGGCAGCAGAGTAACATGGTGCTTCAAATCATGTCTGAACCAATTCTTCGGATCTTCTCTGGATCCTCTCTATAACAATGGACGTTCTCTTCCCCAAGGCCTCATGTTGTTTGAAAAGATACATCCACTCACTGTGAGCAAACAGGATATATGTAGGCATTAACCACACATTTTAATGGGTATCATTTCCTGGCTGCCTCCCTTCCTCAGCCCATTAGGTTAAACACCAAAGAAAGATTGGTGGGTACTGAATAGGAAAGGGAAGTTTTATTTGGACCCTTTTGAGAGGAAATCAAGCAGGACCAAAGAGCCTTAAGGGGCACACAGCAAAGTGCAGGCACTTCCGTTCCCCAGCTTGGCTGCCCAAGGTGATTTCTCAAGCTCATCGGAGGACTGTTGTGACTTATCTGGGATCAATGTGCAGATCAGTTTTGTCTGGTAGGATTTGCTGACCCTGTTCAAAAGATATCACTGTGAATTGAATAAATTGAAAGAGCACAAAAGAAACTGTCTGCAAAGTAAGTTAATAAAGCCTGGATGGAAAGCAGGATCTGGTCTCACTTTGGCCTTGGCCTGTCAGAGGGTATCACAACTGTAACGGGAACTTCTGATGCCTGGAGGTCATCGTTCATTTCCCTAATTAGAGGGGAAGAATCTCTAAGCTCCAGAGGTCTCTCAGAATGGGAGCTTGCTGCCCTAGGGCAGGAGTTGGCCAGCCATGGCTCAAGGGACCAAATCCGCCTACTACCTGTTTTTGTGCGCCTGGGAGCTAAGAAAGGTTTTACATTTTTAAAGAGTTGTAAAAAAGAAAAAAACAGGAATATGTGTGACAGACCCTATATACAAGTAGTATGCAAAGCCTAAAGTATTTATCATCTGACAAAAAGTTTACCCTACCCTGCAGCAGTGGTTCTTAAGAACATGCATCCAAATCCCCTGGGGGGCTTGTGAAAACACAGATTATAGGACCCATCCCCAGAATTTCTAATCCTGAAGGTCTGGGGTAGGGCCTGAGGATGATAGAGGAAACTGCTCCAAAGGGAAGGGCCTCCCCAAAGCCAAGGTATTGGCTGCAATTTGATTTTTTTCCCCCGTTTTAAAAAATTAAAGTATAATTCACTGTAAAATCCATCCTTTTGAAGTATACAATTAATGCTGGGCAAGGTGGCTGACGCCTGTAATCCTAGCACTCTGGGAGGCCGAGGCGGGAGGATTGCTTGAGCTCAGAAGTTTGAGACCAGCCCAAGCAAGAGTGAGACCCCGTCTCTACCAAAAAAAAAAGGAAAAAATTAGCTGGGCATCATGGTGTGTGCCTGTAGTCCGAACTACTTGGGAGGCTGAGGCAGGAGGCTCACTTGAGCCCAGGAGTTTGAGGTTGCGGTGAGCTATGATGATTCCACTGCACTGTAGCCCAGGTGACAGAGCGAGACTCTGTCTCAAAAAAAAAGTATACAATTCAGTGGTTTTTAGTATAGTCACAAAGTTGTGCAACTGTCACCACTATCTAATTCCAGAACATTTTCATTACCCCCAAAAGAAACCCCTTACCCATTAGCAATCCCTCTCCATTCTCCCTATCCATACTCAGCCCTTCACAACCCCAATCTTTCTATTTGCCTATTCTAGACATTTTATATAAATGGAATAATACTGTGGGCTTCTGTGTCTGGCTTCTTTCCCTCAGCATAATGTTTTCAAGGTTCATCCATTTTGTAACATGCACAATTTGATTTTAGCTGGTGTCTAAGCAGAAAAGTCTGTCTTTGAGATAGTTTCTTTAGGATGGGAGAACTGGCTTCAGCTTTGCGCATTGTCAAAGGCAAATAGGAAAAGCAAAGCATCAGAGGTAGGCAGAGCTCAGGAACAACTCCTTACTCAGTTGAAACAACTTTCAAAATCGACAACCTTCCTCTTTCTTTCCTAGCTCCTCAAGTCTCCTGGCATTCCTCTTCTCTTCATAGATAATTGCTCTTTTGGAAAGTGCTGGAGAGTATGTGGTGGCTACAGTGTTCATGGGTGCTTTAAAAAGCATTCATTCTATCTGTAGTCCCAGCTACTTGGGAGTCTGAGGCAAGGAGGATTGCTTGAGCCCAGGAGTTCCAGGTTACAGTGACCTATGATGCAGCCACTGCACTCCAGCCTGGGCGACAGAGCAAAGATTGCATCTCTAAAAAAAAAAGTTCACTCAAAGTTCATGTCAGTCCTATTTGGTAGCATCTCTCTGCCTCCTTTGAGTAGGTTCCTGTGGGATGTTGAATAAGAGGTAGAATTACTAAAAGGCCTTGATGTGGGAAGTGCTAACCCAGACTGCACAGGGTTTAGTGTTTGTGCTCTCCAGTAGCTCAGTTTGAACTCTCAGGTAAAGGGAGAAGGGAAGTTGGGGGAAAATCCCTTGTATTTGCCAAATTGAAATGGATTTTCCTAATGACGATGAAACCCAGCCTTTCTAGTGGACACTTGTAACTTCTTGAAGCCAGGATTGAGAGACTGTGCCATGAAGATAATTTGATCCTTGCTTAGTACTCAATCTTCTCCCCTAAAGAGCTTGATTTGTGGGATGGATGCATTTCTAAGAAACTAGAGATTGGCAAAAATACTTGTCACTTTTTGTAGTACTTGGGAAAGCAGGATCAAGATAGAGGCAAAACTGTGGGCATTCTTAAGCTGGGGCAAAATGGATTTCTTCACTCTTACCTGTTTCCCATTTTGCCAACATTTAAGCCAAGAACAGCTCCCTCTGGGCTCAGCTGTGGGCTAACTGGTCAGGCTGTAAAACACTTTGGCCAGTTATTGAGAGGAAATTGGCTGCTACAGGCAGCTGGCTTCTTTACCACGAGTCTTCATTTATTCATTTATTTAACCTACATTGATTGAGCTCATGGTTGAAGCCTGTACAGAATGTTGTAGAGATTTAAATGAAAAGGAGAATAAAAAGACCTAGTGCTGTACAAAAAGCTGCAAATCAGGCAGGCAGATTTAAGTGTTACATAAATTCAGAAGAAACGGGATGGGGGCTAAGAGTCTGTAAGCAAGGAAGGGTCTGTGAAATGTGTAAATGAAGTTATTGGGAGTCTAAGTGTTCAGTATGAGTAGACGTGTGGGAAAATGTAGTGGCTGGAGGTGAGATAAAGAGAAGTGGATTAGGTCACAGAGAGCACCATATTGAGAAGTTAGGACTGTATATCGTGTAGCTAGCTAGTTTAAGTATTTCAAAAGGAGAAGCCATGACATAATAACGTTTGGTTTTATGTGGTGCAGTACTGCCACTGTGGTGGTGCGGAAGGAATTGAGAGGGAAGAATAGGCAATTCCAGTGGCAGCTGGGAGGCCATTTTTATTTAGCCAGAAGATAAGAACATGGATTAAAACAATGGGGGCTGGAGAGTGTGGATTTCAGAGCTATTTCAAAGGTAGAGTCAATAGAATTTTGTCTTTGAAACTTGGGGTTACAAAGCACTATGCCTCAGATAAAGGTACTATCTCATAGGGAACTGAAAGGGAGCTAAGCAGCTGTTTGGGCAGTTTGAGACCAGGAGAGGGACCTTCGTAATGGTGCTGTGCATCAAGACAAAAGACATGAAAAGTTTTTTAGATTCACATTGTTTTCGTCTTGAGGAGCTCCTGGTTACCTTCCAGAAATAACTTATTTTTCCAGCACCCTTTAGAGTCACCACGACTCTCTTCTTTTTTATCCTAAACTGTGGAAACGTTGTACTTCCGCCACACTCTAGATGGTTGCGCCCGAAATAGACTTTTCACTAGACCTTAGTGGCCCCGCCCCCTGATCGAAGCTACTTCCGCCACGCTGTGCGCAGTGGGACGCATTTCACATCGCCTCGCAGCACTCAAGATGGCCCGGCTTCCTCCTACTTTTCATTGGCTGGATGGCTCCAGTCTTCTGTCTTCACGAGGAGGGCGGGACTTAGATTTGATCGACAGCTATTTTGGTCAGTGGGCGAAGGGCAAGGGCCAATGAAGCGCTGGAATTGGAGACCCTCCCCCGTGTCTGGGAGGGTGTTTTGCCTGGGGCGGGGTGGAGCAGAGCCGGAAGCAGGAGGGGAGAGTCAAACAGGAAAAGAAGGGAAGAAGGAAGAAGAGGGTAGAGGAGGAGAGGGAGGAGGAGGAGGGAGGTGGCGGCGCCGTGGCGGAGGAGCAGGAGCAGGAGGGGGATGGAGAGGAGAAGGCTCCTGGGTGGCATGGCGCTCCTGCTCCTCCAGGCGCTGCCCAGCCCCCTGTCAGCCAGGGCTGAACCCCCGCAGGTAAGGGGGAGGGGGCGTCCGGCCAGGCTGGGGGCCTGGGGGTCGTCGAGGCCTGGCTGGAGGGGTCTGAAGGAGTATTGTTGCCAAGAGGGGCGCCCATGCCTGGCGTGGACAGGATCTAAGGGAGCGTCGGTATTTAGCTGAGGGATACCTGTGGCGGTTTTGGTGGCAGGGAGGTGGCAGAGGCATGGTGCTAAGCGAGTGAGGGGCCTTTGAGACGGCAGGTAAGTTAGGTGGGATACGTCGACTCGTGAGAGGATGGTGGTATCAAGCTGGGGCATGTGGAGCGTATTCGTATCCCCCCCGTGGAGCAGGCGTCTGAGGCAGCAGTGCAGGGTGTACGTCCATTTGTGTAGGGGTATACAGGATATTGAGCTCGTCTGAGACAGAAGGAGGGGATCCTGAGAGGATGTTTATTTCAGGCTGTAGAGGGGAAAGTTCTGAGGGCATCTTGGTCTTGGTCCTGTTTTTTAGTGGTGTAAGGCATGGCACCGTCGGAGGCAGGTTGTTGGAGGCAAGATTTTGGAAGTCAGGTGAGATGAAGTAGAGTGGAACCCCTCAGGGGGAGGGGCACACTGAGCCCCAGCAAGCTCTTGCTGTTAGGCCGGCTGGCCTGGGAGAGCAAGTCACTGATGCCGATCTGAGCTAGCTCAGGGCTTTTGAGTAAAGGGTGTTTCTGATGCCAATATGGGCAGCAAATGGAGCACCCCAGCTTTTCTTGCTGGGTGGCTTGCTCTTTATCCAGGCAGAGAAGCTTGCTCGTGCTGATTCCAGCTCCAGCTGGCATTTCGAAACCCTAATGGGAGCGTTACTCTTGGTGCCAAGTTGGGTGGGGTGCAGCAAGGGGAATCACCCCTCCTTGCTTGCATTTGGCAAGGCTTTACCATTCTCTTTTCTTCACTTTCTGTTCCCTTCCCTGTTTTTTTTTTTTTTTCCAGAAAGGCATGCATACACAGCATAATGACAAAGTCTATACAACTTAGTGCTTGAACTTCATGTTGTGATCAAGAGCAGAAACTGAGTGCCCTCAAAATACTTATCGTTTCCCTGAGAGTTTAAAGGCTGCCTTTTCACAAGTGCATCTTGTTTTGCCCATTAGTATCCTCTATCTTAAAAAGTTAATTTTTTTGATGAACTGAGATTCACGTGACAAAATTAACCATTTTAAATTGAACAATTCAGTGGCGTTTAGTACACTTACAATGTTGTGCAACCACCACCTCTATCTAGTTCCAAAACATTTTCATTACCTTAAGAGAAAACCTCCTCCCCATTAAGCAGTTACTTCCTGTCTTCCCCTTCCCCTAGCCCTTGGGAACCACCAGTCTGCTTTCTGTCTCTATGGATTTATCTATTCTGGACATTTCATATAAGTGGAATCCCACAATATGTGTCCTTTTGGGTCTGGCTTTCATTTAGCATAGTGTTTTCAAGGTTCATCCACATCGTAGCATGTACCAGTACTTCATTCCTTTTTATGACCAAATAACATTCCATTGCATGTATGTACCACAATTTTTTATCCATTTATCTGTTGAAGTATCTGATTTTCCCTCAGAATATATTTATGTATATTGGAAATAATATGTGAAAAGAATGGAGCTCATTTTCTGGCCCAGTGTATTCCCTTTTCTAGGTTTGGGACCCTTCCATTTTAGCCATTGTTGGGGTTCTTTGTTTTCCAGTGGAAATAATAAACTGGCAGGAATAATAAATTTTCCTTGTCCAATATAAAGTTATAACCTTCAGGACTGGTAAAGTTAAGTACAGGTATTGACAGAACCAAATATAGAATGAACTTTTGCTTTGCCCATGTCTATTTCTGTGAGTATCTCTAAAAGATTGTTCCCAATGACCAATAAATAAAGTTGCTAGAGGGTTGATTTAGGAATGTCAGAGCCTTTAGAGATGGGCTGGTCAGTCGTGGGAACTGGATACACTTCTTCAGCAAGGGGAACCATGGAAAAAGGAAGTTCCTACCAGGTCATGGAGCCTGGGAGGTGGCAAGAAAATGTGGAAGGGGATCTTCAATGTCATATCTTAATTGTAATGTGGCAATCACAGGCCACTCTCTTATCGTATCTCTAGTACTTCTAATACTTATTTTGGGGACAGGGTGGCTTTTGTACTCTGTTCCATTTGGATGGATGCTAGCAGTGACCAAGAGCTGTTACGTGGATACAGTTCCTGCAGAGGAGGGAAAGTTTTTGTAATGAACAGTACCCTTCTTCCTAACCACCCCCCAACATACCCTTACCCCCAACTCCCTACATGCACTCCCATCCCCCATGGCATACCCTTGTCTCTTTCTGTTGGTGAGTACTAGATATCGATAGCGAGATCTGTGTTTTGAATTTTAACCTTTGGAAGTTACTATATAATTATTAACTCTGAATCTACCACAATTTAGTCAACTTAGGTTTTTTGGTTTTTGCTTGTACAAATCAGCAAGGAAGAAAAAAATCCAGAGACCATTTTGGCAAAGGATGTACTTCAGGTGCTCACTGTTCCCAGTTTTTTCAACAGTGACCTCCAGCTAACTCTGAGTTGAGGAGGACTTGCTGTACTCATTCTGTATTGAAAATAGTGTGGGTACCTCATTGCATTTTCCCCTCTGACATGGATCTGTTAAATGCAATCTTTTTATATATACACATTGAATATCAGAAATATACTAGGTGTATTAAGTGGCTTGCTTTCCCTGTTACTAGCTCTGCAGTGGGAACAGCCATTCCTTTTTTTTTTTTCAGGCAGGATCTCACTCTGTCACCCAGGCTGGAAGTGCAGGGGTGTGATCACAGCTCACTGCAACCTCGAACTCCTGCCTTATCCTTCTGAGTAGCTGGAAGTACAGGTGCACGCCACACGCCTGGGGAATTTTTCTATTTTTTTGTAGAGAAGTGGGTCTTGCTGCGATGCTCAGGCTGGTCTTGAACTCCTGGCCTCAAGCGATCCTCCTGCCTTGGCTTCCCAAAGTGCTAGGATTACAGGCGAGAGCCACCACTCCTGACCTGGAAGAGCCATTTCTTGCCATATAGGCAGTCTTAGAAAAGTTCATCAGCCTAGTTCACTCTGGGATTAGGAACTTAGATTTAACTCTGTTATAGGTTAGGACACTGCAACTCACAGATGTGATTCTTTAAAGAATGAAAAAACAGTAGAGTCTCCATCAGTAAGGCCTTGGCATTTGTTTCCTCCTGTAAAATTATGACTGAGATACATAGTTTCTTTCTTCCTGTTGTTTAGATTTAACCAGGATATTTGACTGTATTATTTAAAATAAAGTTTTGCTAGAAATATCTTTTTCTATCAGGTAACCCAGCCAGTGGTCTAGGCACAAATCTCTGGAGATGTAGTCCTTACATTTCCTCTACCAAGCTTAAAACTTTGAGCTGGATGGGGGTCCCAGTTCCTGCTATTTCTTTCCACTAACCCTCAATACTATGCCCTTTGGCCTCCCACCTCACCTTTCCTTGCCTTTCTTGCCTCAGTATTTCAGTCTGGAAGCCCTGCTCCATTTTCCTTTCATACAGGTGGTATTTCAGTGCGATCACCATCATTCCTTCTTGTGCAGTAGGGGAAGTCAGACTTCAGATTCGAATCTACTTTATTTTCTTAGTCTGTTGGATATACCAAAGTGAGCATTTGTCTAAAACCAACACCTTGAGTTTCTGTAAATCCTTTCAGTGGAATTCAGTAGAATTTGAAGAATGGACATTTACAGAAATGTCTACTCTTTGCAGCAGGCTATTATTGCTAGGCTCTGGGAACCATCATGTGAGTAACAAAATCCCTGTCCTCAAGGAGCCAGTAATCTTGTGGGAAGGACAGATAACACGCCCCGAGAGTTGTAATGCAGAGGGATTAATGCCGACATGGAAGTGCAAACAAAGAGCAGTGGGAGCAGTGGATTCTGTGAGGGCAAGAGGAAGACGGGGATCTAGGAGGAAGAAACTTTTGGATAGGACTCTAAAGACTGATGACGATGAGTAGGGTATCTATGGAATACGGGGAAAACCGTATTCCAGTGGGAAGAGTGAGAATGGAGGATGTGTTTGGAGGTGGCACGTAATCTGTGGCAGAAGCCTTTCGTGTGGGTGTGTAGAGGAGCATGAAAGTAGCTGAGACTTGAAAGGGAGGCTGCGGCCACATGGTAAGGAGGCCTTTCATCCATTCATCTAAGGCTGAGCCATCCAGTAGAACTTTCTATGATGCTGGAAATGATCTCTATCTGTGCTGTCCAGTTCAGTAGCCATGTAGCCACATGTGGCTACTGAGCACTTCAAATGTGGCTGGAATAACTGAGGAACTGAGTTTTTAACCATATTTAATTTTTTTTTTTTTTTTTGAGACAGGGTCTCGCTATGTCTCCTGGGCTAGAGTACAGAGGCATCATCATAGCTCACTGCAGCCTCCAACTCCTGAACTTGAGTGATCCTCCTGCCTCAGCCTTCGAAAGTGCTGGGGTTATAGGCATGAGCCACTGTGCCTGATCCGATATCTAATTTTTACATTTTCATCATCCCTCAAAGAAACCCCATGGCCATTAGCAGTCACTCCCTGTTCCACCCTCTCTTCCTCCAGCCCATAGCAACCTCTAATCTACTTTCAGTTTCTATGCATTTGCCTATTCTGGACATTTGTTAGAAAAGGAATCACACATTACTTGGCTTTTGTCACTTAGCATAATGTTTTCAAAGTTCACCCATGTTTTATTTTTTTTATTTTTTATTTTTTTATTTTTTGAGACACAGTCTTGCTCTGTTGCGTGGGCTAGAGTGCTGTGGCATCAGCCTAGCTCACAGCAATCTCAGACTCCTGGGCTCAAGCGATCCTTCTGCCTCAGCCTCCCAAGTAGCTGGGACTACAGGCATGTGCCACCATGCCCGGCTAATTTATATATATATATATATATATATATATATATATGTATTTTTTTTTTTTTTAGTTGTCCAGGTCATTTCTTTCTATTTTTTAGTAGAGACGGGGTCTCGCTCTTGCTCAGGCTGGTCTCGAACCCCTGAGCTCAAACAATCCACCCACCTCGGCCTCCCAGAGTGCTAGGATTACAGGCGTGAGCCACCGCACCTGGCCACCCATGTTTTATTTAGCATATATCAGTACAAAATTCCTTTTTATGGCCGATTAATTGTCTATTATATGGATATACTGCATTTTATTTATCCATTCATCACTTGATGGACATTTGGGTTGTTTCCACTTTTTGAAAATTATGAATAACGCCACTGTGAACATGGGTGTACAAGTTTTTGTGTGGGCAAATGTTTTCTGTTCTCTTGGGTATATATACCTAATAGTAGAATTGCTGCATCATATGGTAATTTGATATGCAATCTTTTGAGGAACTGCCAAACTGTTTTCCAAAGTGGTATGATCTTAATTAATGTAAAGTAAATAGCTATGACTACATGTTGGACAGTGCTGATCTAGCACCTTTGCAGCATAGGAGTTTTGTATAGTCTATGTGGTGGTAAGGCCATAGACCGTGGGGTCAGATCACTTGAATTCCAAATCTGACACTGTCCTTGAGCAAGTTACTTATCCTCTTTGTGCCACAGTTTCCTCATCTATAAAGTGGGACTAACAGTACATACCTTAGAGGGTTGTTGTAAGATGGAAAGACATAATATATGTAAAGCTCTTGGAATGTACTCAAATGATTAAGTATAATAATAATCATCACTATTATTACTATTGGTGGTTCTCAGAGTGTGTTGTGGGTTGGTTAGTATCAACTCTCAAACTAAGATGAGAAATCTGGGGAGTTCGAAAGTGACTTCCTTAATTCTGTTCAATATCTGAGTTTAGGTTTGTCTTGTGATCTTTTAGCCATGTAGATAACTTTTCATGGTGAACCTATGTGTTTTAAATAGTGGTTCTCAATTTGGGACAATTTTGCCCCCTCCAGAGGACATTTATCAGCATCTGGAAACATTTTTTTTTTTTTTTTTTTTTTTTTTGAGACAGAGTCTTACTCTCTTGCCCGGGGCGAGTGCCGTGGCGTCAGCCCAGCTCACAGCAACCTCAAACTCCTGGGCTCGAGCAATCCCACTGCCTCAGCCTCCCGAGTAGCTGGGACCACAGGCATGTGCCACCATGCCCGGCTGATTTTTTCTATATATATATTTTTAGCTGTCCAATTAATTTTCTTTCTATTTTTGGTAGAGATGGG
>RJWJ010016285.1:0-34731 GCA_004363605.1 Indri indri
GCCCTCCCTGCAGCCCTCCCTCCCTCCCGCTTTGCTCTGCGGCACTTGCGGTTGGTCTATGTGCAGGGTGTGAAGCCGCAGACGGGGCTGCTGCTGTACCCTGTCACCTTCCAGATGTGTGGCTGGGCAAATTTTTTTAACTGAACAGATGATCCCAAAGCAAGGTGACTGGAGGTGTTTTCAGACAAAGCCTCAGCAGGCAGCCGTGGGGTTCTCACTTGCCTCACTCGCCTGGATGGCTGAGGCTCACTCTTCTCCACGGTGGTTCCGGTGGTTCCGGGCAGCGGGCTGGGAGAAGGCGCCGTGCACGTGCCGTGCCGCAGGGAGGGTCTGGAGCGCGGGGTGGCCAGCCAGTGGCCGGTCTCTGTGGCAGTGCGTGGGTTTCTCAGAGTCTCCCTCGGGGTGTACACATTCCTTATTTGATCCAGATCCAAAAAGAAATATTTTTTTGTTTATAGACATTCAAGGAAAACATTAAAAATTATTCCTGAACTAAGTGAGTGGAAAAACCATGTTTTCCACGTAAACTGGTTTTATCTGCTCTGAGAATGTTAAGCTCGTGGTCCATCTCATGGGCTCCAGCTCCACGACTCTTCCTCTAGGCAGTATCTTGTGTGGTCAGCCTCCTGCTAGCTGTGTGACTGTGGACTCACATCTGCGTTGCAGATGGCTGCAGAGGTAGGCTAGTGAGTGACATTCAGATTTCCATAGTCATCCTTCCATAAAGTGGAGCATTTTAATTTCCCACCCAAACCTGCTCCTCTTCTAATCCCATCTGAGGAGTGGCCCTGCCATCCGCTGGGCCAGCCCAGCCCACCCTTGCTTCTTGCTTTGCTCGCCCCACACCCAGTTCGGCAGGCCCAGGTCTCCTGCCCCTCCTGGGTACCCGCAGGAACCTTCTCATGGGGTCTCTGCCCCAGTCTCTCTTCCCTGCAGTTACAGAGGGGTCTTTTATAGATTCTGTCCCTTCTTCCTGCACTGCAGGGACTTCCCACCACGCCAGGAGGGAAAGCCAAGCTCCTCACGATAGCACCAATGTGCTTCCTGCATTTTTATATACCTGCCAGTGGGGTCGGACTGCGGAAATGTTTTTCCTCTGCTTTAGCTGTGTGAAACTCCACAGTCTTTGACGGGTTTCAGCAGAGTCCACGGAAGTGCCGGTAGCTGTCTGACTGCAGAGCTCCGGGACGGAGAGGCCTCTTTGCCTCCGTCCCCAGGAGTCGCTGACAGCGGCGCCTGGCTGTTGCGTCGGTGGGCTTGTGAAAGGGGGGCCCTTGCCGACAGCAGGCGAGCAGACGGTGCTGGCTGACGCTGTCTGTGTGGGCCACACTGCCCACGGTGCCGACCTGCAGTGGCTGTTCCCAGGGGTGTGGGGGGGGCATGGGTGGCCTCACTGTGGGTGCAGCACCGTCCTCCCTGGCATGGCGCCATCCCGACAGGCCGGCTGCCTGGTGACCCGGCTTGTTCTCAGGTATCTGCACCAGTCAGCGTTGCAGAGACTGGAGATCGATTCATACTCCCTGGTTCTGTTGATCCTTCTGAGACGCAGACTTCATTCATGGCGGTTAACCTGTTGGAAACGTGGGTTTGGCCGAGTAGTAGCTCATTTAGGAAGTGAGATGGTTCTTTCTTTAGTCCCTGTCTGGCTTGAAGCCGTGCACCTATGCCGTCTCCACGTCCCATCAGCAGGAGCCAGTCAGGGTCCTCTCGGAGCCCACGAATTCCAAAACGTGTCTGGTCTGAGCAAACCACTCAGCGCATCGCTCCCCTCCTTCCCGAGACTGAGGCTGGCCATCTGTCTTTGTGAAACGAGCACGGCCCCCACACTGCTTTTACGTCTTCGCGGAGCCCACAGGAGGCCATGCGCCAGGCCAGGTGTGTATGAGTGACCCAGCCTCTGTCGTCCCGCCCCCCGTCTCCTCGTGTAGGGACCCCATCCAGAGTTGGACGCTGGCCGTGTGGATTGCAGCCACAACCCACGAACCTCCTTTGTGCACCGTTGAAATGTCTGGCAGCACGTGGGCTCATCTCTGCTGCTTGGGCCGAGGTGAGCCCTGTGCTGGGTGTGTCTGGCTCCTGGGTGGGCGCCGTCCTGGCCCTGCGCAGGGCCCCTCTGCCTGTGCCTGGACCCTTTCCTCAGAGAGTTTTGCACTCTTTGAGGATGTTTAAATGCTTTTTTTCCTTGGTATTGACCCACTCTGAATCTTGACCAGCTCATCTTCAGTCTACAGGGCTGGTGTTATCTCTTGAACAGACATTTAAAAATAATCATGAAGAATGTTGCTTGCAGGCTGGACATGGTGGCTCACACCTGTAGTCTCAGCTGGGTGGGAGGCCGAGGCAGGAGGATCGCTTGAGCCCAGGAGTTGGAGGCTGTAGTGAGTTGTAACGACGCCACTGCACTCCAGCCTGGGTGACAGAGCGAGACCTCATCTCTTGGAGAAAAAAAAAAAAGGAATGTTGCTTGCAGAGTTGCTTATAACAGCCCACAGTCGGGATAACTTGGATGTCCAGTAGCAGGGTGTTACACAGGGACCGTTTTCTGATTAGATACATGGGCTTTTTGTTTTCTTCCTTCTATTTTTCTACATTGTCCAAATTCCTATAACAACATGTTAATAATTAGGAAGGATATTATTAAAAGAATATTGGCTTCAAAAAAGGTCTGAATTACATGCAGCTTTTCAAAAGAGTATTTTTTCTTTAAAAGGGGTACACATAAATGTTTCCTTTCAATACGATCTTCGATCTTTGTGTTTCCACTACTATACCAGTATTTGAAATTAATTTTAATTTTTATCAAAAAACACACAGATAAGGAAAAATTCAAATAATCCCAAAAGGCTGGTAACCGTGGTCAGTAGTCTCGCTCTGTCGCCCAGGCTAGAGCACAGTGACGTGATCGTAGCTCACTGTGGCCTCAGACTCCTGGACCCAAGCGATCCTCCTGCCCCCGCCCCCGCAGGGCAGCCCCTTCCCTCCGTGTCCGACCCTGCTGCACAAGTCTGCTTGGGCCGAGGAACAAAATACCACAGCCCGGATGGACGTTTATTTCTCATAGTTCCTGGGGCTGAAGAGTCCAAGATCAAGGTGCTGGCAAGGTGGGGTTCTTTCTGAGGCCTCTTTTTGGCTTGTACATGGCTCTCTGCTGTATTTTTTTTTTTTTTTTTTTTTTTTGAGACAGAGTCTCACTCTGTTGCCCGGACTAGAGTGCCGTGGCGTCAGCCTAGCTCACAGCAACCTCAAACTCTGGGGCTCGAGCAATCCTACCGTCTCAGCCTCCTGAGTAGCTGGGACTACAGGCATGCGCCACCATGCCCGGCTAATTTTTTCTATATATTTTTAGTTGTCCAGCCAGTTTCTTTCTATTTTTTTAGTAGAGACGGGGTCTCGCTCTTGCTCAAGCTGGTCTCGAACTGCTGACCTCAAGCGATCCTCCCGCCTCAGCCTCCCAGAGTGCTAGGATTACAGGCGGGAGCCACCATACCCGGTCTGCTCTATTTTTTTTAATTTTTTATTATTTCGAGACAGAGTCTCACGCTGTTGCCCAGGCTAGAGTGCACTGGCATGATCACAGCCTCAACACATGCGCTGGGGGAGACAGTTCCGAGCAACATCAGGTTTTGGACAGCCTCTGCTGCCGTCCTCCCTTCTCTACCGCCTGCCCTGATATGGGAGTCAGGGTTTGGTGTTTTCACTGTTGGGCTGAGTTGGGTCAAGCATTTCCTTTCTTTCCCTTTTTTTGAGACAGGATCTTGCTCTGTTGCCTGGGCTGGAGTGCAGTGGTGTCATCACAGCTCACTGCAGCCTCAGACTCCCAGGCTCAAGGGATCCTCCTGCCTCAGCCTCCCGAGTAGCTGGCCCTACAGGCATGCACCACCATGCCTGGCTAATTTTTTTCTATTTTTTGTAGAGACAGGGTCTTGCGGTATTGCCCAGGATGGTCTTGAACTTCTGGCCTCAAGCAGTTCTCCTACCTTGGCCTCCCCAAGTTCTGGGATTACAGGTGTGAAGTACTGCACCCAGCCTGTTCCCTCTTATTTAAAAGTGAGGACCCTGACAGTTGTGTGTAGGGAGGCCTTTCAGTTGGTGTTCAGGTGTTCAGTCATGCGCTGCGCAACAGTGTTGCAGTCAGCAGTGGGTTGCACGTACAACAGTGGTCCCATGAGGTTATAATGGAGCTAAAAAATTCCTGTCGCCTAGTGACATCATAGCCATCGTAACATCATGGAACAATTACCTTATTTTTTTATTTTTATTTTTTTTGAGACAGGGTCTCACTGTGTTGCCCAGGCTAGAGTACCGTGGCGTCAGCCGAGCTCACAGCAACCTCAAACTCCTGGGCTCAAGCGATCCTCCTGCCTCAGCCTCCCGAGTAGCTGGGACTACAGGCATGCGCCACCATGCCCGGCTAATTTTTTCTATATATTTTTAGTTGTCCGATTAATTTCTTTCTATTTTTAGTAGAGACGGGGTCTCGCTCTTGCTCAGGCTGGTCTCGAACTCCTGAGCTCAAACAGTCCACCTGCCTCAGCCTCCCAGAGAGCTAGGATTACAGGCGTGAGCCACCGCGCCCGGCCCTTATTTTTAAATAGATTTAGTGCAGCCTAAGTGCACAGTATTTATAAAGTCCACAGAAGTGTACAGTAATGTCTTAAGCCTTCACATTCACTCACTGACTCACCCAGAACAACTTCCAGTCTTACAAGCTCCATTCATGGTGATTCCCTATACAGACGTACCTTTTTCTTTTCTTTCTTTCCTTTTTTTTTTTAATTTTGAGACAGAGTCTTACTTTGTTGCCCCAGGTAGAGTGCAGTGGCATCATCATAGCTCACTGCAACCTCCAACTCCTAGGCTCAAGTGATCCTCCTGCCTCAGCCTCCTAAGTAGCTGGGACTACAGGCACATGCCACCATGTGCAGCTAATTTTTTCTGTTTTTGGTAGAGACAGGGTCTCACTGTTGCTCAGGCTGGTCTCAAACTCCTGAACTCAAGTGATCCTCCTGCCTCGGCCTCCCAGAGTGCTGGGATTACAGGAATGAGCCGCTGCACCAGGCCTGCAGGTGTACCTTTTAAAAATCTTTGCTTAGATATACATACAGAGATACTTACAGTTGTGGTACAACTGCCTGCAGTGTTCAGTACAATGAGGTGCGGGTTTGTAGCCTAGGCGCCTGGTAGGTTTATGTAAGTTCACTCTGATGTCTGCACAGTGACGAGGTGCCCCGACGGCATGTTTCTCAGAATGCATCTCCGCTGTTAGGTGATGCATGACTGCTTGGAACGTTCTGGCTGCCAGCTGGCTGCTTCGCTGGGGACCCCTGGATGTCAATGTCTATGGGTCCTTTCCCTGGGTGATTCGTTCCCCCAAGAGGGTTGCTCATTCCCGTTCTTGGGGTGCTGCTGGTGGGATTCCGGAGGAGTCTGGGACCTGCTGGTTTAGTGTGCAGATGTTGACCTCATCTCTGTTCCCAGACCGCATCCCCACCCTGTCTTCCTGTACCTGCTTTCCCCGGATCAAGAAACTTGAGCATTCATTGTCCATTTATTTATTCATTTAATTTTTTTTCTGTTTAGTTCTTCATTTGTTTGAGACAAGGTCTTGCTCTGTTGCCCAGGCTGGAGTGCAGTGGTGCAATCACAGCTTACTGCAACTGCCAACTCCTGGGCTCGGGTGATCCTCCTGCGTCAGCCTCCCCCGTACCTGGGACTACAGGTGCCACCACTGTGCCTGGCTAATTTTAAATTTTTTGACGAGATGGGGTCTTGTTATATTGCCCAGGCTGGTCTTGAACCCCTGGGCTCAAGTGATCCTCCTGCCTTGGCCTCCCAGAGTGCTGGGATTACAGGTGTGAGCCGCCGTGCCCGGCAATACCTTTTTTTTTTTTTTTTTTTTTGAGACAGAGTCTCACTCTCTTGCCTGGGGTGAGTGCCATGGTGTCAGCCTAGCTCACAGCAACCTCAAACTCCTGGGCTTGACCAATCCTACTATCTCAGCCTCCCGAGTAGCTGGGACTACAGGCATGTGCCACCATGCCCGGCTAATTTTCCGGCAATGCTTTTTAAAGAAGGAATTTTCTTATAACAAATGAGTGTGACCTAAAAAATTAGGTCAGTCACAGAGAATATAGTGTATGTTGAGTACGAACTCCAGATGTACTGCACAAATATTCGTTTTTCAAGTATAAAGATGAGTTTACTAATTACTGTAAGCACTGTAAGGATTTCCTTTGTTTTGAATCATGTTGCATGTATCCGTCTGTGTGTGTTTGTTCCGTTCCCCATGTGACAGGTGACTGGGGTGGGCTCACGGCAACGTTCACGACTGGGGAGGAGGGTGAGTGTAACTCACTGGTTTAAACAAGGAACAACTTGAGGGCCTGGGCAGGTGTAGTATCGCCCAGCAAACATAGGATGCCTGCACACGTGTGTGCTAGAACACGCCCACCCGCCACAACGTGGGGGTGCTGTGCTGAGCGCGCGGTCCTCAGCAGACTGACTGATTGAATATTCGGACGTTCGAGCCCTGTCACTGACGTGTTGGGGGGTCAGGACTCAAAGGCCTGTAGCGCACCTTTGCTTGACACCCTCCCCTGCAGTTCCCTCTGTGTCTCCGTCTTTCGGTCCTGGGTTCGCAGAGGTCCCTCTGCACCCCCGGGGCGTCCTGAGCCGCGCCGCTTCGAACACTGTCACCCGGCCCGGTGGCACCAGGGTGCTTCTCCACCACCCCTCGCCTGGCATAGAACATGCACTGCGAAGCGTGTGGGTCCGTGGACTTGCCCATGTGCAGTGTGGTGAGGACGGGTCGGCCGGCGCCACGGTGAGCACGGAGTTCAGCACAGCCGAGCAGCCTTCTGTGAAGGAAAGAAAGAATCGTCTCTGTGATCTGGTCTCATTCTGTCATCACCATCGGTTTTTTGTGTGTATTTTCTTTCAGAAATAGTTACACGTAGTTGTTCTTGCACATATTTGGGGATTTTGCATTTTTCATGACACGTTTTAAACATTTCTTTATTTCTGCGATTTCTTTTTTTTTTTTTTAAATATTAAACTCACTTTATTCAGGTTATTTACAAGTATAGCAAAAGACTGCAAAGGCAGAAAAACAGGTGCAACGAGCATTTCTGGGTGCTGGCTTTTAGCTCCCCCTGCCCTCCGGGCCAGCGCCCTGCCGCTGGGGCTTACAGCCTGCACACTGTCTCTCTGGACGCCCAGCCCTATTTCTGTGATTTCTTTTTAGAAAATAGCACCATGCAAGAAAATCTGGACAGAAAAGCAGGTCACATCTTTGCATTTCCTAACGCCGTGATCCCATAGCAGATTCCTTTTACATCCACTTTCCGAAGAGTTAAACGTGTTTTCCTCATGGTCGCGTTACTGCCGCTAGTGCCTTAGGCTGTCTTTGGGCTGTTTGTCACAGTCTGTCAGAGCTGTGAACGGGGCGCCTGCGTGCTCACACTCTTCTCTGGCCGAGGGTGGTGATCGCCGGTCGTGGCCGCTGAAGGCCACACGCTGTGCTGTGGACTCTCACATCACCTCCTCCCGAGCGAGGCAGGGGCTCCACGCTCCAGAGGAGGAAGCTGACGCCCTGTGAGGTTAGGGGTTCCCGTCCAGGTGTGCGCTCCGAGAGCCCAGGCGGGTCAGCCAGGGGCAGGGACACTCCTTCCTGTGGGTCCCAAGGATGTTGTGAACAGAGGATGCAGAGAAGGGGTCACTCGTGAGATGTCACATTTGCACCCTGGTTCTCGGAAATTCCGTTCACTTTGCAGTTTAAAGTCTGGTGGTGCCGTGCAGAGTTGCGTTGGAGGTGCTTTAAAGATAAAACATTTCCATTTGCAAATAAGCATTCCAGGCCATTTTTGTTTTGATTTTGTTCTTGTACATTCCAGTGATCGCTCTAAATTCTGTATTCCGACAGAACATTTGACGGATCCTGTGTGGCTTGGCTTTCTCTTAAGGTGCTCATGTTAGGCTCATTTGGGTAAAGTGAAACTCCTTTAAAAGCAAAAACCTTGTTAAAACATCGTGATAGGAAATTCATGGCTGGGCGCAGTGGCTCACGCCTGTAATCCCAGCACTCTGGGAGGCCGAGGCGGCAGGATTGCTCGAGGTCAGGAGTTCGAGACCAGCCTGAGCAAGAGTGAGACCCTGTTTCTACTAAAAAAAAAAAAAAAACAGAAAGAAATTAGTTGAACAACTAAATATGTATAGAAAAAATTAGCCGGGCATGGTGGCGCATGCCCGTAGTCCCAGCTACTGGGGAGGCTGAGGCAGGAGGATCGCTTAAGTCCAGGAGTTTGAGGTTGATGTGAGCTGTGATGATGCCATGGCACTCTTGCCAGGGCAACAGAGTGAGACTGTGTCTCAAAAAAAAAAAAGAAAGAGAGAGAAATTGATAAGCAGAAAAAGATCAAATAACTCCTATAAAAACAAGATTTTCTGTTTCTCCCTTAGGTTTTTAATTTCTGGACAAAGGCTTTTCCCCCTACGTGCTCAGAGTCAAGGAAACTAGACATAAGCTTTTTGTGAGTATTAGGGCTGTCAGGTGAGCTATCAGCTCAGAGAAGGGCTCCAGAAATACCTGGTGACGTTACCAAGTAAAGATGAGGACCCAGCTTGGAATTTTTGGTTTCTGAATTACTTCAAGGGAACACATTAGAGTTCTTTATGAACAGAATTTTGACCTTGACCAGATTCATAAATGTAAATTTTTTTTTTAAAATAAGCCATGTTTTCCAAAAGTCATAGTTTTGGTCTTGAAGCTTCAGCTCTGAAAACTGGTCTCTGAAAGTGAGTTTTGCGCACGTGGGAGGGATCATGATTGTCGATCTCTGCAGTCTCATTGTGTTTCAGTAGTGGGTTCAGAGCTCTGTTAAAAAGACTGTGAGGCTGGCACAAGATCTGCCGTCCTGGAGTCAGCAAGGACCCGTGTCTGCAGACTTGGACGTCTCCAGCTCATGTTGCTAAAGACCTATGAGTGAAAGGCCACATGGCGTCCCAGCAAATACCCTAAATTGCCTGCAGTTTGTTGGAATCGCCACTTCTAAATGCTTATCACCACCGAATAGCTGGGTCTGTGGGAGGGAACTGGCTCGTCTTTGGAACTACTGAGCCGGCGGAGCTTCTACGCAAGGGATCGAGGCTGGGTGAGAGGCTGGGTGAGGGGCTGGCGTCTCCAGGCAGTTGGTGTAAAACGTTCTTCGTTCCACTTTTTCTTTTGTGAGACAGGGTCTGGCTCTGTCACCCAGGCTGGGGAGCAAGGGCGTCATCTTAGCTCACTGTGGCCTCCAACTCCTGGGTTCCAGCGATCCTCCTGCCTCAGCCTCCCCACGTGCCAGGACTACAGGTGCTGCAGCTCCACTCTTTAAACGTTCACCACTCTTCATCAGATAAGGTCTTTCCTCATCAGATCCATGTGAACCCACAGGTGCGACGTGAAACTGTTCGTTTAAGTCCAGGCCCCGAAAAGACGTCTGCTGACGTTCGAGCGATCTGGTGTCGAGATGCTGGGCAGAGAGGAAGGGGGTCTCGGTCGCACTGGCGCGTCACGTCTGAGCGCTGACCGTCAAGTCCCTGAGTGACTTGTGCGGTGCTTGTGATCCTCAAGGTGCTCTTCACAGCTGCAGTTTCATGGTTTCAGCAGCTGCTCTGTGGAGGTGACACAGAGACAGGTCACTGTCAGAATCACGTAAGAAACACATTTGGTGCAGAAAGTCAAAGTACAGACAAGCCAGAAGTGGTCTGAATCCTGCTGCTCAGAGGTGGCAGAGATCCAGTCCTGTCTCGATGTCTCTGAATTGTCTTGGCCACATACGGTATAGCCTTTTAGTTTTCTTCCTCCCAAATGGGAGCTCTAACCCTTACTGCTCACTGTTTGTATTTTTACCCACTATTTTAAATGGTTATCGGTGTGAGTAGGCATCATGGCAGGCATCCTGACGCCTGTTGGGACCCTCCCTACGCACTGTCCCTCCCTCCCGTGAAGCTTCTGTTGCGGCACCGGCTGCAAAGGCACGGGCCTTTCAGAACCTCGAGGGTCTGGCCCCGTGAGTATGTTCTTCTGACAGCAGAGCTTCGAACTTGGCTAAGCCTTTGCTGGGACTCTCACAGAAAGTTCTCTGGGGTTGTGGGACGTGACTGTAGCCGGCAGCCTCTGCCACCCAGCCCCACTTCTGCCCAGGGTGAGGGGCTCTTGCAGGGGCAGTGGCGGCTGGTCCGTGGCTTTCTGCACTGTGCCAGCCCCGGCCAAGAGCTATCACGGAGGTGCTCAAAACCCTTTTGTAAAGAGTCAGCCATTGTCCTTTCACTTCACCGGGGAGGAGACGGCGGCCTGCTGCAGGTCGGTAGCTGTCGGCCCCAGTTCTCTGCTGCTCTGCGCCCACAGACAGTCTGCGCTTCCTCCCTGCCTCACGGTTTCGTTTGGCCCTAAAGGGCCTTTGATGTGCTGTGCATTGCACAGCGGTGGGTAGGTGCACTGACAATATCATAAAAATAAATAAAACAGCTGGGCGTGGTGGCTCACACCTGTAATCCCAGCACTGTGGGAGGCCGAGGTGGGAGGATCACTTGAGGTCAGGAGTTCGAGACCAACCTGAGCAAGAGCGAGACCCCGTCTCTACAAAAAATAGAAAGAAATTAGCTGGACAACTAAAAATAGAAAAGATTAGCCGGACATGGTGGCGCATGCCTGTACTCCCAGGGAGGCTGAGGCAGGAGTATTGCTTGAGCCCAGGAATTTGAGGTTGCTGTGAGCTAGGCTGACGCCACAGCACTCTAGCCCAGGCAAAAGAGTAAGACTCTGTCTCAAACATACATACATTAAAAAAAAAAATGCCTGCTGTGGAGGGGTCCCGGGCGGCCCCCTGGGCACAGGCAGCACAGTGGGTGCCTGAGCAGGGGGCTCTTGCCTCGCCACCGGCCACCGACGCATCCTTCAGCCTCTCGCGCCTCCCGCCCTGAGCCATTGCGGAGTCAGATCTGCTCATCCGGCGGCGATCGCAGGCGTGTGTGGGCCTCCTGGTCAGCCAGGCTGGCCTGTGCCGTGGCCAGTCCCTTCCCCTGGAGGCGACGCCCAGCGTCTGCCATACAAGCAGAGCATGTGATAGACGTCCAGGGGTGCGTGTTGGGACTCAGTCGGCTGCTGGTGACCGTGGCCACTCCTTGTGAAGAGGCCAAAACCCTGATTTTCCACGGAGGAAGTGAAGTAGAGATTATCGCAGCTGACAAAAAACTTTTTGCCCTTTGGGTGCAAAGAAGAGTTATTTTTTATATAACTAAACAAAAGGAGAACTCTGAGGGCCAGTGTTCTGCATCTTGTGCGCTGTATGTTTTTACATTTGTATAAATGTTCATTTGCAGGAGGAAATGTTCCCTCTGCCCCGCTGGTGCCTTTGCCGTGGTCGTTTGCATTCCATCGTAGGAGTTGTCCTCTCGGGACACTGGCTTCCTTCATCCAGGGCAGGGCTGAGGCCCGCAGAGGGTCAGGGACAGGCCACAGTGACGCGTGTGCACCGGTGGAGCGCGGTCGGGAGGCTGCAGGGTCTGTCTCTGGGTTTGGGTGATGCTGTCCTCACCCCTCTGTCGGCCCCTCTGGGGCCGTGGTGCGAGCCCTCGGCCAGACCGTGTGGACTCGCCCCCTGTCGTCAGAGCGCGGGTGGGAGGGTGCTGGTCTCTGCCTGGAGGCGGGTGTCGGGGCGGACTTTGCCGGCTCGGACACGCCGCGTACAGGCGAGCCGTTACTGGAGCGGCTGCACTCCCTCGACCCTGGGCGGCGCTGCCAGGGTGGGAGGAACAGCCAGACCACGAGTGCTGCCACAGGACAGGGACAAGCCGTGGCTGTGCACAGCAGCGTGGCTCTGCTCAGAGTCGGGTGCAGAGTGGCAGCCAGACGGCGCCTTCCTCCCGTCCGCACGGTGTCTGGAACAGGCTGATGAGCCCCCGTTGACGGAGCAGGGCGGGGAGGGGGCCTGGCAGGTGAGTTTCAAACAGGCAGAAGCGACTCCGGGTGATGATGCCCGCTGCCATGGCCACGGTAACGGTTCCTGGGAGTGGACGAACGTCAGAACTCATCACGTAACAGGCTTTGACTCTGTGTCAGATCATGCTCCAATAAAGCACCTTTAAAACCCAGTTTACTTGGCTCCATTCATCCAAGGCTCCAGGCTTTTAGGACTGAGGGCGTCGCGGCGTTTCTTTCCCCGAAGGCGCGGGCAGAGAGTGCTGGCGGGCAGGGTGCTTGTGCCCAGGTCTCAGACCATGGCCCCGTGGAATGGATGGGGCGGTGCTCCCTGCTCTGCAGCTGGGCCGTTTCTGCGGTCAGACACGTATTCCTGATACTCCACGGGTGTTTTCGGTCGCCCCCTGCCCTTCCCCCTCCAGCATAAATCATTACTGGTCTCGTCGAAAGAGCTGCCTCGTACGTTGTCTGTGTCGCGCTGTGTGTGGCTCGCGGCTCTGTGATCAAACTGCCAGCGCCGAAACCCCGTCTGGAGCCTTCGGTGTTTCACTTGTTTCCGCTGAGCTTTTGTTCATCCTTATGCAGCCTGGCGGACGCCGTTGGTGGGTCCTTCTGAGGCTGCTTGGCGTGGCCTTGGCCACGGGTCCCTGCAGAGCTCCCCGATGACCGTCTGCCAGTGGTGCCTGTGCCTCGGTCTCCCCTTCAGCATTGCTGCTTTCTGAGCTGCTTCCCAGCCTTCACCGGGCGGGTTCGGGCCCCTCCCTCCTTCCCGGGATGGCTCAGAGCCGTTGCGCTGCCACTTCATGTGACTGGGCGAGTGGATGCTGACAGTGACCACTCTGTGACAGCTGGCCAGAAATCTCCACCCCATGGAAGCTGCCGGTCAGCGTGGACGGTCCTAGATGTGTCCAATGCAGTTCCCGCGGGCTGCGGGGCTCCCGTGGCTGCTGTTCTCCCGTGGGCTGCGTGCTCAGAGCGTTCATTCTGCACCACGTTCAGGCCTCTTGCGGCAGTTTGTGCCTCTCCCCTTTGTCCCCAGAGGTGAGGGAGACCTTCGCCCACACCCCTGTGGTGTGGGAGACCCTGCGAGAGCCCAAGCCACACCTCTCGGCCTCACCTTTTGGGAAGCCAGGGTTTCTGCCAGGGACTGTCTTCCAGCCTCTGGCGCCGGAGCCCCTACCCTGGACACAGGGCACGGGTCAGAGGTCCCCCTGCAGGCGGGTGGGTCCAGGGAGGGCAGGAGCCGGCCTGGGAGTGAGGCTGACGCTCAGGGAGGGGCTGCAGGCCGTGGGCTGGTCCTGCTCCCCCACCCCACTCCCTGCCACCTGTGTGGCTTCACGCAGGTGTCTGGTTGTGGCGGTGGGGTCCTGACCTACGCACCCCTCCTGAGCGTGCTCTGGGCTCCAGAGGCTGAAGGACGCCCCCAAGAGCAGTCCCCAGCCGCTCTGCACACAGAATCCACCCCGTCCTGAGGTGTCTGTGGGACTGCGGCGTGCAGGTGGGGGTCCTGGGGCTCTGCGTGCGTCTCCCCTCCAGCCTCAGTGCCCACAGATGGGGTGTCCCCCCACCCACCCTCGGCTGAGGTCGGGGGCGCCCAGGCGGGGTCCCTGGACTCCAGCTCCTGCACACCCTCCCCAGCCTGTGTCCCCGGGAGATGTAGCAGCAGCACACCTGCCCGTATCCCTGGGCGCACGTGCGCCCTGCACAGGGCGGGCGCGGGGGCTGGGACGTGGCCTGCTCCAGAGCCCAGACAGCTTTCGGGGGGCTCGAGGGCGTCACTCCCAGCCTGGTGCCCCTGCACTGGGATCTCCGCGTGGAGACAGGCATGTGCGGGTGTCTGTGAGCATCCTGCCTCCAGCTCACGCGGCGCCTTGGTTTTGGTCGGCCACGAGGTGGGCGCTCTGCGCTCCTCAGAAGGTCTGAGCACTCAGCCCCGCATCCTCCTTGCCGGCCTACGTGTCTGTGTCGTTGGCGCGTTCCTGACCGTCCAGTGCCCACGACCGGCTTTCCCGGCTCCAGCCCCGACGTTCAGAACTCAGACGGCCCCCAGCTTCCTTTTTGGCTTCATGGCAGTGCTGAAGCGGCTCCCGCTCAGTACGCTCCTCGGCTTGCCGCGGGCTGAGTCTGGGTGGACGCGTCCTAAGCTGAGAACGTTGTTCAGTCGGAGCACACTCTCCGCCGAACGGTGTTTCCAGCCTGTGACGGACTCGCCGGGACACAGCCCGCTCTGAGTCGAGCAGCCCCGGGACTCGGCGAGGAGGGCGGCCGGCTCACGGTGGCTGCCTCGTGTGCACGGAGGGCTCTGCACCGGAGGGTGGAAGGTGGCCCCCGCGTAGGCGAGCAGTGGCGCACCGACCCACCGCCGCTGCTGAAGCAAGGGGGCAGGGCAGTGCCGGAGCAGCGGGTCTGTGGCGGGCGTGCCGCGCAGTACGCCCTACGCCGTGGCTTTCGGTGTCCCCGCAGTGGTGTCCCCCAGCTGACCTGCTGTGGTGCCTTCGCAGCAGGGATGGCAGTGGCGGGCGACGTGGGTAGCGCTGCCCGGCGACCGTCCCTCCTCACTGAGGACAGGGCCCTCGAGTGACAGGTGGAGGGGCCTGGACAGGGAGCCCTGGGGACTCCCAGGGACCGGACCCCCCAACCTCCTTCCCTCACCCCAGGGGAATGAGCCAGCCACGTTTTTGGCCTTTTGTCATTAAATATTTTTGCCGTTAATTTTTATATCGTTGAGTGTATTTAATAACACGTGCTTCAGGTGTTTGGTGTCTCTCGAGTTTACACGTGCGCGTTAAGGGATGCAGTGGAATGGTTTGAAGCCGACCTGTTTCTGACCTTCTAAACGATACGTCGCCGTACAGCTTTGTAATTTTTGTAATTGTTTGGTTTAAACTTCATCTGCCTCTGTTTCCTTATTGGTGTTGCCTTCTTCTAAGGCACTTGGCCCTTTGTGTTTAGTTTAATTAAAATTATCTGAGAGGTCTGTGAGTCCTTCCAGCAGGGGCGCCGACGTAGCAGTGGCCGACGGCGCAGGAACAGATCTGCCTGTGTTTCTAGGGGGGTGACCGTTGGCATTGAGTCTTAGCAGGAAGTCCTGGGGGAAGCTGGAAGGTGTTTAGAACCACGGTGACACCCACCAGACCCTTCTCTGGATCGGCAGAGAAGATGTAGCTTTGTTTTGTTGATTTTCTTTTACTGCTTTCATTTGGCCAAATAAAAGCGTGGCAATCTTGGCCAGGCGCGGTGGCTCACGCCTGTAATCCCAGCACTCTGGGAGGCCGAGGCGGGTGGATCGCTCAAGGTCAGGAGTTCGAGACCAGCCTGAGCAAGAGTGAGACCCCATCTCTACTAAAAAATAGAAAGAAATATTCTGGATAACTAAAAAAAATATATATATATAAATTAGTCAGGCATGGTGGCGCATGCCTGTAGTCCCAGCTACTCGGGAGGCTGATGCAGAAGGATCGCTTGAGCCCAGGAGTTTGAGGTTGCTGTGAGCGAGGCTGATGCCACAGCACTCTAGCCTGGGTGACCGAGTGAGACTCTGTCTCAAAAAAAAAAAAAAAGGTATATGAAAAGAAGTGTGGCAATCTCATGTGTCCCTTAACTTTTTTTTTCTCGAGACAGTCTCGCTCGGTCGCCCGGGGTAGAGCTCACAGCAGCCTCCCAAGCAGCTGGGACTGCAGGTTCCACCGCGCCTGGCTGAGTCTTTTATTTTTTGTAGAGATGGGTCTCGCTGTCATCCGGGCTGGCCCTTCTTACCTTTTAAACCTTTTTGTAGGGCTGTACGTTTTTGACCTTTTTACATTTTGAAGATCCAAATGTATATTACCTACTCAGAAAACTGAGTAAGTGCAGTTACCTGAGAGGAGAGCAGCGGACGAAAGGGCTGCAGGTTCCCCTCCCTGCGGATTCTGTACCTGCGCAGGTTTCCACAGGTTTAAAAAGCGAAGCCCTAATTCCCGCCTCCCCTGGGGTTTCCCGGGTGGTACTTTGGTCCGCGAGGCCTCAGGGCTGCCCTTCCTATGGCCTGCTACCCCCACGGTCACGTCCCGTGCCGCGCGCCGTCCTCAGATGCGCCCACTCAGACCTCGAGACGGCCTGCGAGGAGCCTTCCGTGTCTCGTGCCGCTGCTGTGCGGGTGAGAGAACCAGGCACGGCCTCGGAGCCAGCGCGAGGCAGGCTCAGGCTCAGCCGGCAGCCACTGTGGGCTGTTGTGCTCAAGGGCGAGCTGTCCTCACGCCGGCGTCTCCAGAGAGCGAGCGTGTGCGCCTGTCCCTCAACGCAGAGTCTGGAGTGCGCCTGACCACGGGAGGAGAGACGGGGGACAGGAGCGGGGCGGGTCTCGGGAGCCAGGAGCAGCCAGCCGGTCCTTGGCACAGCTGAGAGGTTTTTGTTCTCTCCCACCTTCAAGCCTTTGCATGTCGGAGATGCGTGAGACAAAGGAAGAATCACACGCCCTGCTTCCCACCTGGGCGGAAGGCGCCTGTGTCCCAGCCGGGTTATTCCGAGTAGCCCTTCTGTAGAAACCGCTGCAGAGGGAGTGCATCCCAGGGTGTTGAAGGTGTCTGGGATTTGCCCCGATACTGGCAGGGGCGGGAGAGGTGCCCGGGGGAGGGCACCAGGCCGGCCCCAAGGTGGCCGTCATTGGAGCCAAACAGCAGGAGCCTTGGCTTCCTGGACTGTCTGCTCTGCTCGCAAGTGAATCACACACTTCCTAGAATGGAAATGGCCCCAAGGCGCCTGTGCTACCCTAGGAGAAACACGGCAGGCACACACGCAGGGAGGATCTTCCACCCCGAGGTCACGGGCCGATCTGAGAAAGTTTGGACTCTCCTTTGTCACCTCACAGGGCCCGACGGTGACCCGCCAGGGATGCTTTTGTGATCGGCTGGGTGATCCGGAAGCACAGACCCAAAGCCGGTGCCTCGCACTGCGCTCAGGCGATCTTGGTGCCAGCAGCAGGTGCTGCAGACGGAACGGCCAGACCAGCGCAGGCCCCGGCTGTCCGGCGACAGCTGGGGAAGGCCGCAGGAGCAGGGCCAGAGGAAGGATGGACGGGCCCCAGACCCTGCTCACAGAGACACCTGCTGTGGTTTCCAGGATGACAGAACCTGGGGGTGGGGAGGAGAGAAGAAAGAAGCAAGAAGCCGCAGACAGGGCGAGGGACGGTGGGGTGGCAGCTCACGTGGCGGGGAGGGGCTGGGCAGGCTGCCCCACCCGCTCTGTCCTGGCTGTAAGAGCGCTGGAACTGGGCACCCCAGACCTCAAAGCTTCGTGGCCCGGAGGTTTCTGGGTCTCAAGTTCCCAGGCACTGCAGGGCTGCACATGCAGAAATGGGTGTGGGAGGCCCTGGTGGAGATGCGGCCATATGCGCGTGCTCGTGCCTGAGCTGTGCTCCTCACAGGCATGTAGGAAGTGCCACTGCACTGGCCCACCGGCCCCGTGCACGCGTGGACGGGCACGTAGGAAGTGCCACTGCACTGGCCCATGGGCCCTGTACACGCGTGGACGGGCACGTGCTGTCTCAGCAGGTCTGGAGGAGACGCTCCCGTGGGAGTGGACTTCCCGTTCCTCTCAGGTAGCGGGTCCAGCGCTGGTGACAGGCCTCCTGCCTCAGCGGCTCTCTGCAGACCCCGCTCTGGCAGCACTGCCAGGGCCAGCCCAACCTGCCCGACACTTGCCTGTGAGCCTCTGCAGAGGCCGGGCAGCCCTGAGTCGTCACGCAGGTGTGCGCTAGCCGGATGCTGATGTCGGGTCAAGGGGTGATAAGTCTGGAAATAGGAGTGAAACTTCCCTGGGGGTAGGGTCCAGCCAAGCCCAGCAGGGTGGCCCTGGCAGGGCAGTAGGGCCAAGACGCCAGGACACAGAGGTCGGAACAACCCCAGCACCTGGGCCCAGGTGGAGTGTGGCCTGGTGCTGGGCCAGGGCGTGGCCTGCTCCACAGGGGCCTGCTGAGGCAGCAGGCGGCCATCTGCTGACGGGCCTGGCAGGTGTTGTCTGGCCGAGGGCACCGGGTTGGGGCCTGCTGAGCCCCGTGTGGGCCCGCCTTCCTCGGGCGCCCCTGAGTAAGCTCCGTCTCTGTGCCTTGCGTGGAGATAGGGGATGAGCCCGCGTACATTCATACCGTAGCCTCACATCTGTAGCCTGGCCACGCCCTCGACTCGGGAGCAAAGGTGCCTCCCGCACTGTGCGACTCACGGCTGCTGGCCTGCCTCTCGGACCCACGGCCCGCTCGTGAGCGCAGCAGGAGCCAGAGGTCGGCGTGCAGGGGCCAGCGTCTCACAGGCAGGTTCAGGATGTCATGGACCGAGAGAATTACAGATACGGTGTTAGGGCACAGGCTGCAGAAACGTTGGAAGTCGAATTAAGTGAGGCCTGTTCTCTCCTCACCTGGTGGTGTGCTGTGTTTTGGTGGGTGCATGTCTGTGCAGGCGTGTACACGTGTGCTCAGACACACACAGGTATGCACACATACAGCCATGCACACCTGTGCACATACACGAGCACACGCTCCTCCCGCTGTTGGATCCAGCTGTCTTTCGGGGAGGGTCCTGGGGTTTCATGCGTGGCCCTCTCACGTGGCGTTGGCCAGAGTGTTCTTGGTCACACACATCAGCCTGCGCATCTGTGTTTTCAGAGGCCTCCGTGCCGAGAGCTGGTGCTGTCATCTAGATTTTCCGGAAGATAAATAGATAACTGGTAGCTCTTCCACGCTGCTTCTCGTTCCTCTCAGCTGTTTTTTCCTTCTCACCGTTTGGCCTGGGCTTGTGTGGTAGAATTTGCTCAATGCTCGAGTTTGTAGAAAATTGAAAATCTACATTTTTCCCACTCGTCATTTTAAAGGCAGGTCCTCCAGACAGGTGAAAGGCACTCCTGGGTACCCGAATAAGGGGGGGAGGTGGGTTGGACGTGTTGGCGAGAAAGGCTCGGTCCCGCCAGACACGGCCTTCATGTGGCAGGACAGGCGTCACCAACGAGGAAGGCAACATGTGTGGGGCACAGACCTGCCCACACCGTGGTGGCCTCTCTCTCATCTGAAATGGTTTTGTCTGACCAAGTGAGCCAGCACTTAAGCCATGATCTGAGTTTCACTACGGTGGCAGTTACGGTGACGATGTTGGTAGCTGATAAGCTGTAGCTGTATTCTAAAGCACCAGAGGAGTAACTGTCATTTGACAATATTTCGTGATACTTGGAGCAGAGAACGTGAGGTTGCAACCTGGCATAGTTTTGCCCGCTCCGTGTCAGATATGCGTAGGAGAGGACACACAAACCAAACATGGACCCACCGCTGAGGACCTGGTTCTCAAGAGCCCTTGTTCGGCCGTGATGTGTCAGCAGCTCCCCGGAGCAAGCTCGGGCTGCGGCGGGTGGGTCGGAAAGGTTCGCTGGCCGTGTGGCGTTGGCAGGGCCGCGGCCTTGCTGAGCACGTGCCCTGTGGTGTGGGCCGTGCAACCAGCTGATGTGGTGGCCGCGGCGTCCGTCCACGGCTGGGACAGAAGGAGCATGGTGACCGCACCGCTCTGGTGAGAGGCCCTGCACTTGTGTCTTTCCCGCCAGAGCGCTGGGCAGCCGAGGGCCCTCGCACGTGGCCCACTCCTGCAAAGCCCCACCCACCAGCGCCACAGGCTGCTCAGAAAGGCCTCTTCCGCCTGGCCCAGCTCACGGCCCCCACACGCTGTGTGCCGAGGGTGTGAGACCCCGAGATGTCTGGTCCCACCAGCTTGTTGGTGGGCCTTGTCCAGAGCGTGTGGAAGTGAGTGCAAGAGGGGCTTTCCGGAAGGTCTGTTCTTTGGGTGGGTGGGCGTCCGTCCACAGGAATCCTGCTGCCTGAGTGACAGTCTGGGTCCCCCTGGCTCCCACTGAGAACGCTGACGTGCGAGGTGCCCGGCACTGGGACAGGCTGTGGCCCACCAAGTGGTGCACACCCCCGAGCTCCGCAGCAAGGTCGGGCGGCTGAGGCTCGCTCTTGGACAGCCCAGACGCGGTTCTGCCACAGGGGCACGGCAGCCTCTTGCCTTTTCACCGCGACCTGTGGGGATCCGGTGAATACGGTCATCCCGCCATCGGCAGGGGATGTGACCCAAGATCCCCACTGGGTGCCTGAAACCCCAGGTGGTACCAAACCCTGCACGTGCTGTGTTTTCTCCTATGCTACACACTTGCGTCAAAGTTTAATTTACAAATTAGATACAGTGAGAGATTAACAGTAACTAAGAACCAAGTAGGACAATGATAACAGCGTTCTGCAACGAAAGTTACGTGGAAGGGGTGAATGGGATATCTCCCTCTGTCTCTTTCAACATCTCACTGTCCGGCAGAAACTTACTTTCAGACCTCGGTCAGCTGCAAGTAACTGAAGCGAGGGCAGTGGAGCCACAGACCGGTGACAACCGCTGTGTGGTCAGAGAGTCTTTAGAGCGGAGAGATGGTGTCAGAGCGTCCTGCGGCGGTGCAGTCATTAGGGAGCCCACACGGTGGGCACGTGGGCTCCAGAAACAGACGCGTGTGAGGCGGTGAGGCAGGGCGTAGAGCCGGATTTAAAGTTACTGAGGACGAGATGGATGACTCGGTATTCAGTGCTGGCAGCTGCCTGTCCGTTGTGGTACAAGGGGGGGAGTTAGATTTATGCACACACATTTCAGACAAAGGTCTGAATTTAAAAGAAACATTGGAGCGTGTACAGAAAAATAGAATATGTTCGTGATGTTGGGATGAGCAAGGCCTGTCTTTGCAAGATACTAAAAAGCTATAAAGGAAAAGATTGGTAAGACTGATGTCATAGAAATGAAAACCTTTTGTAGCACCAAAATCAACATGAACAAAATTAAAAAGAAAATGACATTTAGGGAGAACATGTTTTTTGCATATGTGACCAGAGATCAGAGCCACTCGTAGAGAATGGACGTGGCATGATCAGGTGCAGACAGAGGAAGAGGAGGAAACCCAGCTGCCGCCCTGACGGTGGCTCAGGTTGCAGCTTGAGCCTGCTGTCGTTTTCTGGCCAGTCTCGTGGCAGCAGGTGGAGGTGAGCCTCCCAGGGAGGGTGGGGCAAGCCTGTTCGTGGCAGGTGGGGGGCAGGAGGCAACGCCGGCCCAGGGAACTCTCCGCCAAGCCCCTGGTCGTCCCGTGGCTGTTCTCAGACTTGCGCACAGGCTGTTAGCAGGGAGCATGGGGCCGGGGCTGAAGTCCCAGTGCTCTGCCTGGGCCCAGCGTTTGCCGGAAACGTCCTGAGGGCGCTGGGAGGCCAGGTCCCCCGTGCAGCCGTAGCAGGGGTGAGGACCATTGTGGGCAGGTTCCGTGGAAGAAAGAGCAGAGCGGCGGTGCCCTGTTTCTGGTTACATGCAGCTGCTGGAAACACAAGTGAGAAACAAATCCACGTGGTAACCTGCGTGTGTGCACGAACATGCCCGCCTGAAAGAGGAGGAAAGGGTTGGAAGATGCCCAGGCTTTAACCCACCCGCCGGGCAGGGCCGCGGGGGGAGGGGGAGATAGAGACGCTGGCCCTTCCTGCTCCGTCTTCTTTCGTAATTGCTTGCATTTTAAATTCACACATTGGGATATTAAGATAACCCTGAAACTGTCCATTAAAGCAAGAGGCTGTTGGCCGGCTGCCGCTAACACGCTGCCTGTTTGCAGGTATGGATCCTGGCGGGAGCCAGTCAACCCCTACTATGTCAACGCCGGCTACGCCCTGGCCCCAGCCACCAGCGCCAATGACAGCGAACAGCAGAGCCTGTCCAGCGACGCGGACACCCTCTCCCTCACCGACAGCAGCGCGTAAGTCCGCCCTTGCCGGGGAGGTCTGTGCTGGGTGTGCGGGCCTAGGGCCGGCCCCGGCGCTGCCGCACGTGGTCGTCACAGAAGTTTCCTGGTCCCCCACCCCCGTCTAAGACGCAGGCTGTATGGAAGAAATGCCCTGACAGTCCCGCCACGGCTAGAGCTGTGTTCTCGCTGCTGCTGCTCTCCGTGGCAGAGGCTGCTGGGACCCAGGGAGAGTCCAGGTGCGGTTGAGAGACGCTCTGGGCTACCCGAGCCGGAGCTCTGGGCCGTTTGTGCTCTGGTTTTCGTAGTCCAGGGTTCACTTGCAAGGCAGGCATAGGCCAGCTGCCTCGCTGGTGGCTGTGCTGAGAGACGCAGCTCCGAAAGCCGGCTGCAGGCACGTCTCGTCAGCATGCTGGGTGCAGGGCCCGTCCTATCCGGTGAGCCTTCCGCCGTCTGCTCAGTGTGGGGCCCGGGCAGCAGGGAGACCGGAGTCCGCGAGGCTGTTCTGTGCTGAGCCCAGCGCCTCGGTGGCCCCGGGACGGCCTGGTCTCGACACCTGAGTGATCTGGGCACGTGCCGTAGCTGCGTCCCAGCCTCTGTGCCCCGCAGCGTCCTCGTCCCCTGCGTCGTGTGACAGCTGGGGGCTTATTCTCCCGTTGTCACGCTGCCAGGGAAAGCCCCCTTGGTGGAAAGGTGCTTGTTCTGGGGCCTCCTCTCCTACGCGTTAGCGGGGGCTTGGGCCCCAGGCGCACAGTAGGCATCTGACGGTGTGAACACACTCCAGCTGCATCCAGCACTGACCGCACAGTCTGGTGCAGTCGTAGGACTCAGGCTTCCGCGAGTCTCAGGCCTGCCTCACCCGCAGTCTCTGTGCCTTTGACACCCTACCAGCGACGGCCGGGGCTGGGGGCCGAGCCTGGCACCCCAGGGTCTCCCTCCAGCAGCATCAGGGCACCCGGGAGAAGCCTGAGGCCACAAGTCGCAAGCGCAGGAGCCCCTCACTGCCACCCACAGGTGCCCCCACCCCGCTGTGCTCAGTGCTGTCAGCGGGTCCTGACGCTGCTTCCCTGGCCCAGCTCGTTTCTTTACGTGAAAGGTTTGGAGAATCGGGACGGTTTGAATAGGAAGGAAACGAAAGGCTTCCGGCCCAGGGGCAGATCCCGTCCATCTTTTTGTGGCTGTTTTTAACTTTACCATTTTTATGGTTTGTTCTTCTCGTTTTTCTGTCTTTAAATCTTCTTCCACCAGCTGGATTTTAGATAAACAGAGCAGGTTATCACGTGCCATTTCTGAGCCGAAGTTGGCCAGCCCCGCGCCGTCACACGCTGGGCTCTCTGGCCTTTCCACGGAGACCCCCGCATGGCGGTGACGCCGGGGCTCCCTGTCCGTCCGGGTTGCGGTTCTGTGTGTGGCATTTCTCATTTATATCATTCTCCTGTGATTTCGAGTCTTCAAGATAAAGCGTTGATACATTTTTAGTGACATCTCGCGCGGAGCTGCTGGAGTCCAGGCAGGGGCTGCTCTGCACGCAGAGAGCGTAGCTGGGGCGGCTGCAGCCCGCCGGCGCCTGGCTGCCTCTTCTCCAAGATTGTTACTACAATGAAAATTAATCTGCCAACGCAATTTCCTCAAAAAGCGTCTTATTCTCTCTAAGAAAAGAACATATGTTTCGTAAAGGGAGGACCTAAAATAAATACATGTATCTGTTTTCCCTTGATGTTCTGTTCGTCTTGGTTTGCACTGAAGCATTTCACAATTTGGAATGTAAAATCGCCGCCAATATTCGAGTATCCATCAGCGGCAGAAAGTGGACGAGCGCGTTGTTTCTGCGGGGGCCGCGATGCTCAGCCTCTCATGCTGGGCTCACACCCACCAGCCACACATGTTGAGGACGGTGCCCAATCCACAGAGGCATGCGGAATTTTCAAGTACCAGTCTGGCTGGCGCGGTGGTCACGCCTGTAATCCTAGCCCTCTGGGAGGCCGAGGCGGGAGGATCTCTTGAGCCCAGGAATTGGAGGTTCCTGTGAGCCATGACGATGCCACAGCAGTCTACCTGGGGCAACAGAGTGAGACCCAGTCTCAAAAGAATAAATAAATACGATAAAATAAATAAAGGACCCAATCTAAGTAACACATCTAAGAAACAAATACATTGGTGGCTTCAGGACACCTGAACAGACCCTGCGGGCACGTCAAAGGTGTTTTGGAGTCTCAGACTCTCTTGTTTCACACCGCGTCCTGTCCACGTGCCCCCACGTCGCAGCCCCGACTGCAGCTCCACCCCACGCTGCCCCGACAGCTCAGGACACCTCGAGCACGGTGCCGCCAGGTGGCCCAGCCCAGTGTCTCTGGTCATCCTGTCTCCTGGCAGCCCCGGCGGCGCCTTCACCTCGCACGGTTTCTTGGCCCCGCCGTGGGTCCCGGAGCAGCTCTCATGGCAGGGGGAAGAGCTGGAGAGAGGCCAGGATTGCGCCCATGCGGTGAATCATGTGTTAAGTCTGTGTCTGTCTTGAATAAGTGACAGCCGTGCGTTTAGCTGTCTTAACCCTGGGGTACGTAGTTAGTTAAAGACATACATAGTTTGGTCTTATGTGTTTTTGATGATTTCCTAAAGGGGTCAAGATGAAATTCTGTTGTTTGAACAAACGAGCTTGTGCACCCCTCAGAGATCATGCCGCCGGGGGTTCTCCTGGGGGACGCAGAGCCGTGGGATGTGGGCGCCTGTGTTGCAGCCTCCAAACGTCGCCCTGAGCCCCTGGCCCAGGCTGTACAGCAGGGTCAGCAGATGTTTCCCGCGAAGGGCCAGCGTGAGGCCGTGCAGCCACGTCCAGCTGCTGCCATGCTCCCGCCCTGAGAACATGTGAAAACCGTTCTTAGCTGTCGGCCTTGAGAGACAGGCGGGCACGACTGGTGTCCAAGTGCTTGGTGGATACCAGCCGGGAGAACACAGTTGAGCTCCTGGGCTTTGGTGTTGTGCACATCCGTGCCCGCGCACAGATGCATAGGATGTGCGTGTGTGTTCATGCGTGTGACTGTGCACGTGTGTCGGTGCTGGTGGTAGCGTGGGCCCTGCACTGCTGCCCGCTAACGCCGGTCGGGGCCTGGTGCTGTGCAGAGGCTGGTTCTCCTCTCCGAGTTAACGGCTCCTCTTTCTCCCGGACAGGGACGGGATCCCGCCGTACCGGATCCGCAAGCAGCACCGCAGGGAGATGCAGGAGAGCGTGCAGGTCAACGGCAGGGTGCCCCTCCCGCACATCCCGGTAAGCACCGGCCCCTCCCAGCCCCGCGTGCCGTCGGTCCTGCCCTCGGAGCTGGGCGCGGTGGCGCTGGCCCATGGGGAAGCCGCTCGCTGTCTCCCTCGAGCTCGGCTCACCTCCCAGCGTGAGCGCGTGATCCAGGTGCCGCGTGCACATGCTCGCGGCCCGCAGGCTGCAAGGGGCAGAGTCGCAGGTGACATTTGAGTCCCAGCAGCCGCGGTCAGTTTGGAGGGGCCCCCGGGGGGCAGAGCGGCCGGCGCCTCCGTGGGTGGCTGGAAGCACCCTCTGTGCAGCGCCCGCCATGTGGTCTTTCTCGCCGTCGTGAAGCAGGACTAGCTCTGAGCTTCCACCACCAGCCCGGAGCCCAGGCCCGGCCCCTGCACTGCTGCCCCACCCGTGGCTCTGGCAGGAAGCCTGGCGGTGTCTCTGCTCCCCAGCGCCGCGTTCCCTGAGTGTCACTTTGGTCAAGGGAAACTTGCATCGGCTGTTTTGTGGCCAAACAGCGCTGGCTTCCTGGCTTTGCCTCGTAGATAAAGTCGCGGTGGCTTCTCCTGAGCACGCGCCCTGGGGGCTTTGCTGGGCTGCAGGTCACGGAGCCGGGTACAGGGCAGAGCCGGGTGTGGGCTGTCCCTCCGCAGAGCGTTCTTCTGTCGAGGAGGGAGTCCTTAGGTTGCTTACTTTGACCTTTTGACTGTGAGCAGGAGAGACCTTGGGGGAGACAAGGACAGCTGACGCGCATCTTCAACCCTGGGTGTCTGCGGGCAAGGCGTGGAGGGCGCTTGTCGCGCCTGCGCAGGAAACACCCACACCCTGAGCCGCGGTTTCGCAGAGTCTTCTAGCTTTTCCGCAGACTTTAATTTCCAGATCAGGGACGCGATGGCTCATGGTCGAGGAGAAAGGATGTTGGTCCTTAACTTCCGAGGAAAGGCCGTTCCAGCATTTTGTCGCCTCCCGCCAGCTTTGGCACAGATTGGCCTAAAGTGGGCACTGAGAGTGTGTGCTTATCAGAAAGTGGACGGTACTGTAGGCGTGTGTGTGTGCAGGTACACACATGTGCATCCATGTACGCCCATGCGTCTGTGTGTGTGCAAGTGCCACATTGGGTCTGGGGCCCGCCTGCCGCGCAGGGCCTGGTGCTGTCTGTGGAGTCCTGGCGTGCAGGAGGGGCTGGTCCGGGGTGAGAGCCTGCAGCCCGCGCGGGCTGAGCGTCCGCGGGAGGCTCCGTCCACTCGGGTCCCTGGTCCTGGGAACGCCTGTGTCAGAAAGTCCGTAGGCAGGAAGTGCCTGCCGGCGACTCGTGCGATGGACGGCAACAGGCAGCTCACTCTCAGAAGGTTCAGGGAAGACTTTGTGTTTCTCTTGCAACTTTTCTGTAAGTTTGAGATTGTTTGAAAATAAAAACACCATAATTCAATAGGTAAGTTAAACAGTGTTAGAGTGCAAAGCGCAGTCAGCAAGCCTGACTGTGGAGTCCCCAGGGTGCCACGGCGAGGGGAGCAGAGCGACGACCAGAGTCCAGGGGCATCCTGAGAATGTTCTAGAATTGAAAGCGCAGTCCTCGAGGTCTGGAAGGTCGCGGCCGACTCAGTGTGAAGACAAAGCTGAGGGAGGCAGTGGGCGTGCAGGGCAGACCGCACCCCCTTCATTTTTTGAGAGAGTCTCGCTGTCGCCAGGCTGGAGCGCGGCGGCCTTGTCACAGCTCACTGCAGCCTCCAGCTCTGGGCTCCAGTGTCCTCCTGCCTTGGCCTCCCCAGCAGCTGGGACGACGGGCGCCACACTCTCCTTTTCAGTTCCTCCAAAGTTCCACGTTTTTGTTGACCTGCTTTTTCCTTTATGATTTTTTTTTCCTGTTCCTCCAAAGCTGGAAAGGCTGCCCTTCTTCCGTAAGTCTGATGATCCTCAGAATCTTGGTGACACAGCCGCAGGGCCCCTGGCATCTCTGCACTCGTCACTCCCGCTGTGCACACACAGGCAGCCCAGCCCCAGCCCCTCCAGCTGCGAGGCCTCGGGCTAGCGCCGCACAGGCTCAGCAGAAAGGGCCTGTGTTGGGCCTCTGCGTCCTCCTGGGCATCCTGGCGTCCCCACCCCTCCAGACCACACCGGTCCCTCGGGACCTTCCAGAAGCGCAGGGCGCCTAGCCGCCCCTTCTGAGGTCCGGCCTCCTGCACCGACTCCCCCAGCCCCTGCGTTCGCCAGCATCCTGGGCCTGCCCATGCTCCCCTCACACTTGGAGTCCCTCAGAGCGAAGCCCGTCTCAGTTTCTGTGGTCACCTCTGCGCATGGCTCCAAGCCCAGCGTCCACGCGAGCCCACCCGCCACATGGCATTCTCTGAGCTCGTTGGGCGCCGTTGATGCGACTTTCCTGTCTGACCTCACGCTGTGTCTCCGAGGCAGGTGTGTTTTGTTGTCATTTTGTGGGTGAGAAACAGGAGCCCAGAGGCAGGACCACACCAGAGCCCACGTTGGGGGCAGAGGAGCCGAGCTCACGGGGAGCCCCCTCCCTGCACGGCCTCCACCCACACTGCCCCCCGCCCTGTTCCCGGTCACGAGGGAGCGGCCCCTGCCAGGCCCTCCCCAGACAGACCTCGACGGCTGGGGCTTCACGACACGTTTCGTCAGGAAGGACGTCGTTGGCAGCAGGCGGAGCTGGAGTCGGGGTGGGGACCAGACGGCGGCGTTGTGTCAGTCAGGTTTTACCTTCTGTAACCTGCGCTTAGGTGTGAGGACGCCTGGCGTTCCTTACGTCCACTCTGACTGGTTCAGAAAGGTGTGCACAGGTGTGCGTGTGTGCACGTGCTTATTCCCGTGTGTGTGCGTGTGAGCGCCTGTGCCCGCCAGTGGGAGGATCACAGGCGGACGTGGCAGGGTGTGAGTGTCGGGGAGTCGGGGTGAAGGTGAACCATGTTCCTCGCTCTTTTCTTGCAACTGATTTGAAGTTTGAAATTACTTCAAAATAAGGCCTCCCCAGGTCAGGGTATCACTGTAATATAAAACTTGGCAAACTTACGTCATTTTAAAAAGAAAAGTCCTCTGGAGTCCCGCCTCCCCCACGTTTCTTCCTGCTGAGCTCACGCTCGGTGCTCGGCGCAGTGTGGCCATGAGCCTGACAGGCTCCCGTGCCCAGACGCCGCCGCCCGGCTGGAGGCACCCGGGAGCCCGAGTGTGCTGAGCCTGCCCTGCCCAGCTCCCACGGCCCCGCTACGGTAGCAGCGAGGGGGAGACGTGGCTGCGGAGAGCCGGGGCGGCGAGGATGCTGATTCCCACTGGAAACGGGGAGAGTGAACACTCGCTTTAAAATAAACTGGGTTCTATACGCTGTTTCCTCTCCCAAAAAGTGTCCACAAGGGACCTGGAACCGGTGTGCCCCTGGCGGGGGTGGAGGTCGGGCTGTGGACAGGCACCGCCTCACGCCGTGTCCCCTGCAGCGCACCTGCCGCGTGCCCAAGGAGATCCGCGTGGAGCCGCAGAAGTTCGCGGAGGAGCTCATCCACCGGCTGGAGGCCGTGCGGCGCACGCGGGAGGCCGAGGAGAAGCTGGAGGAGCGGCTGAGGCGCGTGCAGATGGTGAGTGGGCTGCGCCGGCCCGTCTGCTCACGGTGTTTCCGCGCAGGTCGCCGGGCCAGGGCCTGCGTCCAAGAGCCCCTGCACCCATCCGGGCCCTCCCCGCCCCTCCCCCGGGCCCGCGTTGAGGGGATGAGACAGATGCTATCGCTGCCATGCACTCCGGCCACCGCAGGCTGTCACCCTGCACAGCCAGAGGGCTGGGCGAGCCGCGCGGAGCAGGAGCGGCTGCGACATGCGAGTGCTTTCCACACACGTGCAGGGGCCGCGGTGCCTGAGACACTGACCACAGACGTGGCAGGTTCTGTGTCCTTCCGTGTTTAATGTGGTGCGTGGAGACCACTGAACACGGCCCTCCAGATGCCGTGGGCTTCCCGTGTTGCCTGTAGAAAGGCCTTTGCGTTTCTCTTAGCAGGGGTGGCTCCCTCTGGCGGCACGTGGTCACCACTGCGTGGGTCTTCCGGTCTCGTTTCAGTTTTTTGTGATTATAAATAGTTATGGCATAGAAATACTTCGTCTATGTGAATTTCCACACCTGGAGTTTAAAACGTGATGTCTCTCCAAGGAACCGTGTCTTGATCGGATCCCTTATCTAAGATGCAGAGCCTCAGCCCTGCTCAGCCCCCGATAGCCCCCAGGCGGGGCTGCTCTTTCCCTGTACACGCTCCCAGGTGAGCCGTGCGCACCTGGAGTCTGGAGGTGTGGCCTCCAGGGTGGGTGTGGGCTGCCCCTGGGCTCCCAGCATGGACGCCACGGGCCTGGCCCCGGGATGGGGAGGCAGGCAGATCCCATGTGGCCTGTCGGAAGCTGGGTCTCGTGGTGGGAACCAGGTTTGATCACTGCGGACTTTGAGAACGAGATGAGTAGCCAGGCGCCTCTCCAGGCAGGGGTTTGCGTGGAGACATCAAGCGCACGCGCGCGCGCGCGCGCGCACACACACACACACACACACACACACACATTTTTCATCCTCGCTGAACCATTTCATCCCGTGCCCAGCAGCGTCCTCTCCTTTCCCTCCTGGTGCTGGGTCTGGGGCGGCCCTCACCCTCCAGAGCCACAGGTGTGGGCAGTGCTGCCCCCGCCACCCCATCCACCCTGTCCCCCGTCCCCTGAGGAAGGCACTGGATCAGTCCCTGAGGCTCAGGACCCTGGGCAAGGCCACTTTCGAGGGCCGCCGTCCATCTGTGTGAAGCAGTGTCACCCGCCACGTGGTCCTGCCGCTGGCGGGAATAAGGCCTCGTCTTAGAGACCTGCCACTCACTGGGGTGGCTGCCTCGCTGCCCAGGGCTCCCGGTGGCCCTTGGTGGCCCCAGGAGCCGGCTGTAGCCAGGCCGTCTGCGGCACCAAGATGCTGGATGTGTGGCAGCCGCGTCAGGCGGTTAAGGAAGTACGAGTAGGAGCATGGTTTGAGCCTCTAAGGGCCTTGTCTGAAAATCCACGTGCTGGGAGTGGCGTTGCTGAAATACTGAAGATACTAATCCTGACGGGCCCCACATCCCGGGCTGTGTGTTGTGACAGAGTCCACACCGCCTTTCCAGTGGCAGAGCACCCCATGGCGACATCGCTATTTGAGTGACGGTAGCCCTGGGGACGCCACAGTTAACTCTTAAAACAAGTGTGCTCGTGAAGAAACGAGGAAAGGAGGAATTCACCGCCCTCTGCTGTGACGTTGAGCTGTGGCAGTTCTGCCGAGGGTTCCCCATGCTCCTGGCCGTGTGGCTGGGGTCCCGCCAGGCGAACGTTTTTTGTGTTTGTTTTTTAAGACAGGGTCTTACCCTGTTTCCCCAGATAGAGTGCAGTGGTGTCGTCACGGCCCACAGCAACCTCCAACGCCTGGGCTCAAGTGATCCTCCCGCCTCAGCCTCCCGAGTAGCTGGGACTACAGGTGTGAGCCACCGCACCCAGCCTTTGAGCGAGACATTTTAAAGTCGGACATAGCTATAGGTGTCCAGTGTGCTTTTCTGATACCCGAGTCCTAAAGCTTCCTCAGCCCGTGGAGTCCCTGGCTGTGTCCACAGCAGCAGGGAGGACGGCAGGTGCACGGCAGGCGCCGGGGCACAGCAGCCCTCGGGGGGGCCGGCTGCGCTGCGCTGCCGAGAGCCGGGCAGTGTTCCTTCACAGGAAACGCTAAGACCCATGACCCCTCATGTTTTTCTCATGTTGGTTCAGGGCGTGATCTGGGACAGAGGCTCCCAAGCTCGGGGGGCTACCACGTGCACTGGCCTGCGGTGGCCTCTGGTTCGGGAGCCAGAACCCAGCACACGTTCTCTGTCCCGCGGCTGCCGCAGCCGGCGTAGGCCTCTCGCTCTGCCCGAGTGTCTGCTGAGTGGTGTATCTGCTGAGTGGCCAGCAGTGCAATCACAAAGCTGTTAGAGCGTATGATTTTCCTTTTTTTTATTTTTTGAGACAGGGTCTCACTCTGTTGCCCGGACTAGAGTGCCGTGGTGTCCGCCTAGCTCACAGCAACCTCAAACTCCTGGGCTCAAGCGATCCTCCTGCCTCAGCCTCCCGGGTAGCTGGGACTACAGGCATGCACCACCATGCCCGGCTAATTTTTTCTATTTTTAGTTGTCCAGCTAATTTCTTTCTATTTTTAGTAGAGACGGGGTCTCGCTCTTGCTCAGGCTGGTCTCGAACTCCTGACCTTGAGCGATCCTCCCGCCTTGGCCTCCCACAGTGCTAGGATTATAGGCATGAGCCACCGTGCCCAGCCAGTGTATGGTTTTCTAATGCATCATGCTATAGATAACAGTCCTTTTTTAAAAGGAATGACTGAAATTTTTAAAATAATTTATTTGCATTGTAAAATGTGGTACTGTTTGAGGCATCCACGGCTGGCACACCAGCAGGGCACGCCCATCCCCAGCACACGTGTGAGAAACTGGTGGCAAACCCGTGGAAGTCCCTATAAAAGTACAGGAGTTGCCCGGCTCCCTGCCTTGGTCCGCAGTGCCAGGGCCACTCAGCACGGTGCGGTCGGGGGAGAAATAAACGTGAGCCGTGACTTTGGAGTTGGAGTGGTCCCATCTGCACGGACAGGCTGTTTCCATGGCGTCAGCTCTTCGGGAAGCAGCTGGAATTCCGGGACCTCAGCATGGGGACCTGTCAGGAAACGCGCAGGATGAGCAAGCGTCAGCGCCTCTGTGCGAGGGCAGCGTTCTCTCTGAAACGTGTTGAAAATGTGTTTATGGCAGTAAAATTAAGAAATAGGAAAACAAAAGTCTCCACTTAAAGGCAGCATAGAGGGCGGCCACCCCTGTGCAGCCTGTCTCTGTCCCCAGGTCTGCGCCCCGCCCCATCCACGTCCCCAGCCTGCCACCTGGGCCCGGGGGGGACAGGGAGGCTCCTGGGTTCAGGCCCCTCGTCCTGGCCCTGCCCAGCTGGGCAGCGGCGGTGTCTGCGCAAGGGCCCCTGAGCCCAGGAATGCAGCGGGGCCAGTCCCGTTTCTTGTGTGTTTTCCCCGCGTGTCCGGTTTTCACCGTGCGGCAGCGCTGAGAGGTGACAATGCCACCTTGTCCCCGCGCAGGAGGAGGAAGGCGACGATGGCGACCTGTCTTCTGGGCCCCTGGGGGCGAGTCACAAGCTGCCTCCCGGCCCCACCTGGCACCACTTCCCGCCACGCTATGTAGACATGGGCTGTGCTGGGCTTCGGGACGCGCACGAGGAGAACCCCGAGAGCATCCTGGACGAGCATGTGCAGAGGGTGCTCAGGACGCCTGGCTGCCAGTCGCCGGGGCCTGGCCACCGCTCCCCTGACAGCGGGCACGCGGCCAAGGCAGCGGCACTTGGGGGCGGCTCCTCCGGGCACAGCAAGCACATGCCCAAGTCGGGGGCGAAGCCGGACTCGGCCGGCCTGCACCACCACAGACACGTCCACCACCACGTCCACCACGGCGCAGCCCGGCCGAAGGAGCAGGTCGAGGCCGAGGCCACCCGCAGGGTCCAGGGCGGCTTTACGTGGGGCCCAGAATCCTACGGCCACGGAGCGAAGCCCCGCAGCTACTCAGAGAGCACGGGCGCTGCCCCCAGCGCCGGCGACAGCCTGGGCCACGGGTGAGTGTGCGACGGCCGTGCCACGTGCCACGGGAGTTGGTGCCGTGGTTCCCTTGCGCCTGTGCTGGGGAGGTTGAGGCATGAGGCTGTGGCCTTGTGTGGGGCCAGAACTTTCCTGTGAAACATGGGAAACCCACGGCCGTGGCCAACACGCGTGGCCCAGCCAGTGTGGGGCATTCTCTGCCTGGCGAGGGCCCCAGGCGCGGCGTGGGGTGAGTCTGGGCTCGGAGGAGCCAGCTCGGTGCCGGTGCCCTGTCTTGGGGCAGCCGGACCCTGGCTCCAGCCCTGGGCGTTAGAGCAGGAGGGTGGGCAGTGGTGGGCCAAGCCTGTCCCCAGACGACACCGAAGCAGTTGGCAGCCAGCGGGCTCCACAGGGGATGTGGGGGCGCGCAAGGGGTGCTGCCGGCAGCCGTGGGAGGTTGTGGGGGGACGGGGCTGACTCGCAGGTCTTGCTCCCGCAGCGGGAAAGCAAGTGTGCCCTCCAAAAGGAACGCCAAGAAGGCCGACTCGGGGAAGGGCGCCAGCGTGGAGGTGCCGGGGCCCTCGGAGGATGCGGAGAAGACGCAGAAGATCATGCAGTGGATCATCGAGGGGGAGAAGGAGATCAGCAGGCACCGGAAGGCCGGCCACGGGTGAGAGGCGCCCACGGGGCCTGACCCCAGGGGAGCGAGGCGGGCGTCCGTCGCAGTGGAGCCTGTTGGTGCCCGCCCTGTCTGGCAGCGCGTGTGGGGGCCGTGAGGCAGCTTTAGTGTGCAGAGTGGCGCGCTGGGGTGAGCGTCCCCTCTGCCCGGGCTCTCTGCCAATGGTGGGCTCTGGACACCCCCTCCCCGCTGGCGGGAGGACAGGCTGCGCCCCCGAGAGGCCAGCAGCGTGGCTGCTCCCAGGTCCATCTGGGCTGGCAGCGCCGCCAGGTGAGAGTGAGCTGAGCCACCTGGGAAATGAAGTAACCACTGCCTGTCACTCCAGACAGCCCGCAGGAGAGGCCTTCTGTGTCCGCCCTGGTCACCCCAGCCGCTGGGGGTCTGCTCTAGTCCCGCGCCGTCCTCCCAGAAGGGCAGAGGCGCCCGTGTCCAGCCTCAGCCTCACGGCCCTACATGGGTCCGTCTCTGGGTGTCCCCGCTTGGCCTGTCTTGTCCCTGATTCCGCAGGTGTCCGCACTCGCTGCTGACCCTGGCAGGGGGGCCGGGGCCCCACAGAGCACTTGCCCTCACGTGGCCAGAGGCCTGTGGGTCTGGAGCGTCTGCTGATGCACCGGCCCCCTGGTCCCTGCGCCCCGGCCTGGCCAGCGCCTGCCTCCCTCTGCTCTCCTTGGCGAGGACGGCAGAGGGACAGGGCTGAGCGTCTGCTGTGAGTGTCACCTGTGCGCAGCTCCAGCTGGGGCGGGGGCAGCTCTGGGCGGCTCTCCGTGGGTTTTCATGGGAGCGGCTGTGGCTGGAGAGGCGGAGCGCAGGCCAAGGCGCAGCTCCGGGGCCCTGGCCCCACCTTTGTTCTGACCGGAGGGGCTGCGGCCTGTCCCTGTGGCAGCTTGTGGGGCTCAAGCCAGAGGAGTAGCCCACCGGCCAGGCCTCCCAGGGGCCCCTGGTCTTCGTTCCTGGCCTGGGGCTGGCTTCAGGGTCCTGAGCCCCCTCTCTGAGGCCCCCACCATGGGGGGGAAGAGGCTGCCGTTTCCACTCCAGTTCCCGTCCGTGCTGGGATGTCTCGGCGGGTGCAGACGCCTCCCCGGCGCCCAGCACGGGAAGGCTGTGGGGCAGTGAGGGAAGCCATGTGTCCAGAATTGTGGCCGTTACGCCACATGTTCCTGACGGGTCAGGGGCACAACAGCATGCTACATGCGGTTTCTCATTTATGATATTGTGGATGATTTGCATTTTTATTTCAATTTTCTATGTATTTCAGGTTTTTCACAATGAACAACTTTATTTAATATGAAAAACTTTTTTTTTTTTTTTTTTTTTTTTTTGAGACAGAGTCTCACTCTCTTGCCTGGGGCGAGTGCCGTGGCGTCAGCCTAGCTCACAGCAACCTCAAACTCCTGGGCTTGAGCAATCCTACTGTCTCAGCCTCCCGAGTAGCTGGGACTACAGGCATGCGCCACCATGCCCGGCTAATTTTTTCTGTATATATTTTTAGCTGTC
>RJWJ010016286.1:0-34758 GCA_004363605.1 Indri indri
AACCTTAAGTGAGGATAAGAGGCCAGGCGCAGTGGCTCACACTTGTAATCCTGGCACTTTTGGAAGCTGAGGCGGGAGGATCGCTTGAGGCCAGGAGTTTCAGACCAGCCTGAGCATGAGTGAGACCCCGTCTCTACAAAAAAAAAAAAAAATAGGAAAATTACCTAGACATGGGGGTGTGCGCCTGTAGTCCCAGCTACTCGGGAGGCTGAGGCAGGAGGATCGCTTGAGCCCAGGAGTGTGAGGTTGACGTGAGCTATGATGACACCACTGCACTCTACCCAGGTGACAGGGTAAGACCCTGTCTCCAAAAAAAAAAAAAAAAGGCAAGGCATAACCTGTCCTCAGAGACTATCTAGTGAAGGAGAGGGACGTGCAGAGCTGTAATTCTGGAATAATACAAGACACCCAGCGAGTCCAGGAGGCAGAACTGGGACCAGCCTTGAGCAGCTCTGTCCACGTTTACATCAGCACTAACCACACGCCCCACGTAGGTCAGGCAAGTGCAGTCAGACTTCAGAGCCCAAGTCTTCAGGGAGGAACTGATCAACCACCCTAATCCTTACTTTTGAGAAGCTTTCTAATGCATTAGCTTTCCCCCATGCCTTGGGAATGAGCTCTTTTTCTGACCCATAACCCTAGGGTCACCCTGGGTATGGTCACCTCACATGTAGGGCAGGGCTGGATCTCTCCCAACTCGAGGGCAACCTGGACGTGGGGTTTTTGAAAGAGTTTTTTAGGCGAGCATATTTTGTTAAATCAATTGCCTCCTTCCCTACAAGTTGCGCACAGCAGGGGAAAGGATCCAGCTGATTGGGATTTTGTTGTTTTTACCTTACTTGATGAGTATTTATTGCCTCCCGGTTTACAAAGTACCTTTACGTAAACTGGTGCATTTGATTTTCACAGGGCCTTTCAGAGGTAACCAGAGCAAGTGCCATTAGCCTTTCTTCTGTCGGTGAATAAACAGAGTTGGAGAGATGCCCAGAGCCAAGCAGCCTAGCGAGAGGCCGCGTTGGCCTTGAATCAGGTCCTCAGCCCTGCACTTGGCATGTGAACTCCCAGTATTTACAGTGCCTGGTGGTGGAGATCAGGGCTGAGTGATTAAAATAGCAGAAAGAGACCAGGGAAAATGTTTTTGTAGGGTTCCCAGGCATCAGCGCTTGGGCTGGAAGATATTTTACACTGCGTAAGTTGTCACAAAATGCTTACATTTCATCTACCAGAATGATTGTCTAGCTTACAGGTTATCTCAGTTTTTAAGAAACTGTTTTGAGATTCAAACTGGAAACATGGGAAAAAACAGTATTTAAACATTTTCATTCAAAGTAAAATAATGTTAGGCTGTTCTTCTTTTCTGTGATCAAATCAAACATTTAGGAGCAGTCTGCCACTGGTTAAATTAAATTTCCTCAGTTATTACTGAGGCTCATTGGACAATTCTCAGAACTTTTTTCTGTATAGCTTTGCTTGGTACAATCAGTCTGTTCAAGACCTCACTAGCAAAATAGGAGTCTAGTGTATGTATTTTTTTTTTTTTTTTTTTTTGAGACAGTCTCACTCTGTTGCCCAGGCTACAGTGCTGTGACGTCAGCCTAGCTCACAGCAACCTCAAACTCCTTGGCTCAAGCAATCCTACTGCCTCAGCCTCCCCGGTAGCTAGGACTACAGGCATGCGCCACCATGCCCAGCTAATTTTTTCTATTTTCGGTTGTCCGACTAATTTCTTTCTATTTTTAGTAAAGACTGGGTCTCGCTCTTGCTCAGGCTGGTCTCGAACTCCTGAGCTCAAGCGATCCTCCCGCCTCGGCCTCCCAGAGTGCTGGGATTACAGGCGTGAGCCACTGCGCCCGGCCTAGTGCATATATTTTCAAACTCCTCGGGGAACTTACTGTTCTTGTAGTGCTAGAAATCATTTTCATAGCTCTTTATCAACTTTAAAATTCTCTGCCCTACAGCAGCACTGTCCAACAGAAATATAATATGAGCTGTGTATAATTTTAAATTTTCTGTAGCCACCTTTTTAAAAAGCAGAAAGGAATAGGTGAAATTAATTTTAATAATATATTTAACCCAATATATTCAAAATATAACCATTTTAACAAAAAGTCAATATGGATATTACTGATGACCACATTCCTTTTTCATCTGCAGTCTTTCAAAGCTAATCTCAGTTGGGATTAGCCACATTTCTAGATTGTGCTGTGCTGCATGGTAGCCACAATAGTCATGTGGTTCATGGCTGCCGTATTGCATAGCACGGTTCTGAGAAACATTGATCACATCAGGCTCTGCTTCTTAGAATTTCCCAACCTTTGAGGTTTATCTATCTATAATGTTGTCCAAATAAATGATGTGTTTTGGGCACCCTCTGTCACCCTTTTCTCCCCAGGGGTACTTTCATTGAATTCCGAAACGGGATGTTAAACGTGTCCCCTATTGGAAGGAGCTGCAGCCAAGAAGAACGCATTGAGTTCTATGAACTCGATAAAGTGAGTCTTTCTGAAATATCCTTGCTGAATGCCTGGGTTTATGAAAATAAGATAAGACATGCAACTTTGTGGCCAGTGGTTGAAGCGTGTTTTCTAAATTGCAATACAATACACAATTGGTATCTCTTTGTTTTTCTCAGAAAGAAAATATAAGACAAAAATTTATAGCAGATCTACGGAAAGAATTTGCAGGAAAAGGCCTCACGTTCTCCATAGGTAATGTATATTCAAATGTATTCCAAACTTTGGTGCCCATTTGCCAAGAGTTTGTTATGGGCCGGTGAGCTGTTGAGATTGGACTGCTCCTCCTTTTAAGGTGGGCGGAAGGGGTTAAATAGTATGATCTATAGAGGAAAAGCAGCCACTCTCTCTTCTGCATAATCAGCCATAGCAGGGCAGGCCCTGTCAGGAAGTGGCTTCCATACTATTGGCTTTGTTCTAAAATTCTTAGCAAGATTTCTTCCTACCTGCACTTCTCCTAGTCAAAAGAGAAGCACTTTGATTAACGAAGAGTGAGAACTTATCCTCACACCTTTGGACGGAAGAGAAGCACTATAGAGGGCTCCATAAGAGAGAGATGGAATGTGAACCTCTTAGATAAACTAGACTGATTATGTTTTGGAATCGTATTTCAACGGCAAGGAACCTTAGGAGTCAGTTGGTTGCTTTCACAGGTCAAGAAACCAAGGCTGGCCACACGCCATGGCTCACGCCTGTAATCCTAGCACTCTGGGAGGCTGAAATGGGAGGATTGCTTGAGCTCGGGAGTTTGAGACCAGCCTGAGCAAGAGCAAGACCCCGTGTTTACTAAAAATAGAAAAATTAGCCAGTCGTGGTGGTGTGCGCCTGTAGTCCCAGCTATTCGGGAGGCTAAGGCAAGAGGATTGCTTGAGCTTGGGAGTTTGAGGCTGCAGTGAGCTACAATGACACTATTGCACTCTAGCTGGGGCGACAGAGTGAGACTCTTTCTCAAGAAAAAAGAAACTGAAGCCAGAAAGGAGAAGAGACCTGCCCGATTTACAAACCTTTTATTTACTGTGACAGCCAGTGTGTGAACGTTTCTGGTGTCTAATGTAGAGTTCCTTGTGCAGCATAGATGTTCTCAGACTTGTCTCTTGGTAGAATGTGCCTGTCAGGTTCTTTGCAAACTGATTTCTCTTGTCAATGCTAATGAGTCATTGCTCAAAGCCCTCTCATTTTGCTAGCTTTAATTAAGGTACAGGTTGTAGGAAAACGAGAATTGCAAAGGAATCATGTATAACAGATGAATGGGTGGAGTTTTAAGTATTCGTGAAAGGTGAGATGGACATCTTTCTGACAAAGCTTCAGAGGGTTTTTGTTGCCCATGAAAGCTGCCTGTAAATCACCTGCAATGTGGTTTTTATTTTTCCCGCAAGAGAAGCTGGATGCAGCCTGCTTCCAGGCATTTTCCACTGAGGGTGTGTTAAAGCTCAAGACAAACGCAACAGAATGAAGCCATTATCTGATTTTTCATAAGCATGCTTCATTTAAACCACTTGCTTGACAGAGCACACAAATGCAAATACGTTTCTCATCCTGAATTGGCATTCTATGTCTGATTTTTAGAGCCAGATGAAAAACATGACATAGAATTAATTTCTAGAACCTGTTCATAATGTAGTATAATAGCAAACTACGTTGTTAAAAATCAACCCTGCCAATCCAGTTGCTGACAAAGAGTAAATTAAAAATTTCTTTCAATGACATGTCATTAGCCTCTTCTTCACCTTTAGCTTTTATGTGCTCCCCACCCCGCACCCGGCAGGAGGCCAGATCAGCTTTGATGTCTTTCCTGATGGATGGGACAAGAGATATTGCCTGAGACACCTGGAAAATGAGGGTTATAAGACCATTTATTTCTTTGGAGACAAAACCATGCCAGTAAGTATGGAAGTGTTTTTGCAGTTTCGTGGTTCAATTGGGTTTGAATGGGGAAAACTGACAAATAAGCCATCTTCCCCCTCACCCACACTTCACTCGGGAGCCCAGCTCAAGCTGAGTGACGGCTTTTGTGCTGGAGGGGGTATGATTGACGAAGCCCCCCTCCCTTCTGAGCCCAGAAACCCGATGCCTCAGCGGGGGTGAAGATCATACTGCGTGTTAGTCAATCCTTTTCTGTTTGGCTTTTGAATTAAATATTGGCCACTTCAGGTGCCTTCCAGAATACCAGTCCCCGGTGTTGTTGTCAAACCCTCTCTGCACTTCACTTCAAAGCCCTTGCTGTTTTCATTTTCTTTTTCCACTGCATTCCCACCCCCCACCTCCACAGGCATTCATTGTAAATTGAGCACAGGGAGTCATAAATGTTGGAGGACAGGGAATCCCCTGAGTCTGAAACCCAGGTGGGGCTCAGTCCTGAGCATCACACACGCAGCATAGGGGGTGCTGTCCCCAGGGGTGTCACAGTCTGAAGTCCAGGATCAATTCTAAATTGGGAACCGAGAGCAGAGCCCAGTGGTAAAGGCCAGTGTCAGCAGTAGGAGTACATGGAAGACATTTCCCCAGAGCCACCAAGGCAGCAGACTGAGGCTCTCCCTGGGACAGGTGGGTCCCTAGTAGGTTGGAGAGGTGTTGCTACCATCCAGTTTGGGAGGAGGCTCAGCTCTAGTTACTCAGCCCAGACTTGGGCTCAGCATCTCTGGGCCATCTCTGTTTGTTTGTTTGGGTTTTGTTTGTTCATTCTTTCATTCTCATTCTGTCACTCCAGCTAGAGTGTAGTGGCGTCATCACAGCTCACTGAAACCTCAAACTCCTGGTCTCAAGCGATCCTCCTGCCTTGGCCTCCCAGAGTGCTAGGATTACAGGCACGAGCCACCGTGCCTGGCTAGCAATTGTAAATTAATATATGTTCATGTGTATTTTATTTTTCCCATATTAGTGAATATTCTTTGAAAACAAGATTTTTAATGGCTATATAATATTCTCTCATTAATGCATAGTTTGCCCATTTCCGTACTAGAGGCTCATCTGGGTTGTTTAAGGATTTTTTGCTGTTATAACTAATACTTTAGTGAACATTTTTGCATGATTTTTTATCCTCATCTCTGATCCTTTTCCTAGAAATGGGAATTAACAGCCTAGCCATCTAAACCTTTAAACAGCATCTCAGTTTTTGAACCTTTAGGCACAGAGCAGTCCAAATACTAGCTTTAATCTTCTCATATTCAGTGATTAGCATTTAGAAAGCTGTTTTCTTTTGCACTGAAGCTAGTGTTTTTGCTGGCTCCCAGGGAAACGGTCCTTGAGCTAAGAGCTGTCAGTAAAGAGCCATTTCCCCGCCAGGCCCTAAAGGCTCAGAAGCCTCTGGCAGCCTCTCCTCTCCCAGTAGCACAGCTTCCAGCAGGCGGTGCCTGGTGTTGCACAGAAAATGACTGCTCTGAGCAACTGGGAGAGCAGAGGGAAGAAACAAGGTGTTGTCCTTTTCAAAATACTCATCAGCTCCAGAAACCCCCTCATCCTTCCTGTCAGCCACAACAAGCTGGCTCTGAGTTCAGCGTGGAGGTTCTGGGCGCAGCCTGGAGTGCCTTGGTCTGCTGCAGGGAGAGAGAGGGCGAGGGTGTCTGGCACACTGCTCTGAATGGCTTTCAGGGGCCACGCCGGCTGGATCGTCCTTCAGCCACTCTGAAGTGGTAGGCAAGGGAGCCTGTGTTTACCGATGCTTTTTGTAAACAGCATCTTGGTTGAAGGCAGTTGCAATGTGAAAATATTTTAACACTTCACGAACATTAGCAACTGATTTACTTTTTGACTCAGCACTTCCTTTTTGGGTAATTCAGCCATCAGTGCACTGAGCGTGTGTGAGACGGGCATGGAGGGGTCAGGGATGGGCATGGCCCTGGTGCTCCTCAGGAGGCTGGCCTGTCTGCCCAGCGGGATGCCACGTGGCTGTAAAAACAGCTGACATGGACCCTTCTCTAGGACTTTTTATTAAGTGAACAAAGCAAAGTGCCGAAAAATGTATAAGTAATGTGCTACGTTTTTGTCTAGAGAGGGGGAAATAATCTCTCTCCATGTTAGTTTGTAAGCGCATACAGGGAATGCAAACAGATAAAAAAATTACAGAAGTTACCGTGGGGGTGGGGACAGGATGGGAGAGAGATCTGCCAAAAGATCTTACCTTTTTTTCTTTTTTAATTTTTGAACTGTGTGAATGTGCTATCTATTGGAAAATAAAATCTTAAGGTCAAATTGAGAAAAGGAAAGAAACTAAAATCTTCCAGCACTTCTCAGTGTCAGACCCTGAGCTGGACACTTAGATTGTTTGTGATCTCCTGCGGTTCTGTAGGACAGCAGCATCCTCCCTCCTACAGCAGAGGCGCGGCGGGAGGGCAAGGAGTCTCAGCTGGTAGGAGACTGAACTGGGATCTGAAAGCCTCTCATTATGCTCCTACATCATTTCTGAAATGCTAAGACCTGCCTGCCTTTCATGTTAAATCGTGCAACATTTCATTCTCCAGAAATGTTAAAAAGGAAGATCTTCCTGTAAAATTAGCTTAGAAGAGGTCCGTATCAGCATGAAGTCAAGAGGCCGTGGCTTTGAAACCAAGATGACCCAGATCCGACCCCACCACTCATAAACCCAGTGAGGACACAGTTCCTCTTCTGAAGGGGTTGTATGAGAATGAAGTGAGGCCATATGAGGAAAGTGGTCATCACGGCGCCCAGCTCAAGTGAGGCAGTCGGACGTGCTTTCCTAGCAGGGATCCTGGTCCACAACCTGCTTCCTTTAACTTCGTGAGAAAGTTATGAAAATGCTCATCTGTTAAAGCTGGTGTGGTGGCTCACGCTTATAATCCTAGCACTCTGGGAAGCCAAAGTGGGAGGATCGCTTGAGGCTAGGAGTTCAAGACCAGTCTCAGCAAGAGCAAGACCCCATCTCTACTAAAAATAGAAAAATTAGCCAGGCGTGGTGGTGCATGTGCCTGCAGTCCCAGCTACTCGGGAGGCCGAGGCAGGAGGATCGCTTGAGCCCAGGAGCTGGAGGTTGCAGTGAGCTCTGATGACACCACAGCACTCTACCCAGGGTGACAGAGTGAGACTCTGTCTCAAAAAAAAAAAAGGCTCAGCTGTTACTGAGACTGTAACAGGAGATTGGGGCTGGCCAGGTGTCCCTTGGTGATGGGTTGTCCTTGAGAGTGAGCACCTTCCTACACGATGCAAGTGATACTTAGTGGACCACGTCCTCCTGTCCTCGAGTTCCCAATTAGGCTCTGGTCGGGAATTGGCTTTCACAATCCTGGCCCATTCACTGTGCCTGGCATCTGCAGCTCTCAGGACTCCTGTGGGCTAGTGAGGCCACGGAATGTATTCTGTGGACAGATCCGTCTTATTACTCACTCACATCTGGGTCAGAATCGTTTGAGCCCCAGGTGTCCTAGTTGGCCGGTGTAGGCTTAGCTTAGCATGATGAGTCCCTTACTCCGGGGGGACCCTGAGTGAGTCGCTCCTCCCCACAGGCTGCTTCCTGAACAGACTAGAGAAGGTTGAACCAGAGTACAGGGTCTCAGCCCAGCCTAGGAGATACCCCGCTGGCTCCCGTGCCCTGGGGTCTCTGCTAGCCTGCCTTGCTCCTGGACCCCAGACTCCATGGAGGCCATGGCCCTGTTGTGCCTGAGAACAGGATGGTGGCTGACTGGACCAGCCCAAGGAATAAGCATCCCTCCCTCTGTGCTCTTCTGCTCAGGGAGACACAGGCTTCAGCCCCCGGGAGTCCCCAGGCACGGTCACTGATGTCCATGGGTTCAGCATCTCCTGCATGCGCTGCGTGCCAAGGCCCATTGCATAGCTGGTCCCCTCTGCCCTCCAGAGCTAAAGAGGCAGGAGGAGGCGCTTGTGCTTAGAGCCCGCAGCAGACTCAGTGGAGGCCTGGTGGCCTGCTCATGTCCCCTGCCCCTCACTGCTGCTCACCCTCAGTGTGTGTCAGAATCACCCGATCACTATCCGAACATCATGACCCTGGGCCTGCCCACAGCTCACCAGGGACTCTGCAGCCAGAGAGAGCCGTGGCGCCACATGCTTTGAGTACAGCCTCTTGTCTTGTTGGCCTCTGCACCCATAATACCTAGAAATTTGATAATTCCCTGTTAAACTGAGCCGAGATAAATGTCTGCATGCAGCAGGTGCAGGCTGGCCGTCCTGCAGGCCAAGCTGGGCACACAGGCAGGACTCTGTTCCCCCCTCGGCCCTGACGTCAGCCGGGTGATCAGGGCTCACTCCTGCACTGTTGGAGTCAGCACCAGTGTGTGCAGAGAAGGGCTGGGGGAGACTCCACAGCCCCCAGCCACGGGGACATGGCCACACTGTGCCTTCTGTTTCATCCTCAGACCTTGGGCCTTTCGCAGATTTAAATATTAATCAGCTGGTTTCACTTAGCTGTGGCCTCGCCTTTGGGCCTGTCAGGTACACTGTGGCGGAATCTGATCCTTCATTCATCCCTCCCCTCCTGCCCCCCCTGTGTCTATCTTCTCTCATTAATAGGGTTTTTGTTCTGGGAGCTTGGTGGAGCGGCTGAGTTTCCCCAACCGGAATTGAGTAACCTTTAGTGCATATGCAAATCCAGTGTTTGAAATTTCCGGTTCCCTGAGGCTTTCTCATTCTAGAGGGCAGCAGGCTGTCACTAGCTGAGTGCGGGTCCTGGCTTCACACCCACTCTGGCATGTGTGCCTGCACCCCAGGAACTGGCTGCTGCACTTTGAGAGTCACAAAGGAGGAAGCAGGTCCCTTGGCAGGAGAAAAAGGAAGGTCGTGGTGGTGCAGATGCTCCCGCCAGCATTGCACGCGGCCAGCCCCCTGAACTCGGGCAGGGCCAAGAAGGGTGGGGGAGGCGTTCACCACCCTAGATGTGTTCTGACCCTCTGGACCTGGCTTTATTAAGTGTCTGTGAGTTACACTCACATAGAGCTCGCCCTCGGATGCCACAGACAACTCCCCTGGCCCCCAGCAGGACCATGGGAGACTCCTGCCACAGTAGGCCTGCGTAAGCCATACCTCTCCCCTGCATGTCGCGTCTCGGGGAAGGGCAGGCCTGGTAGCCATCACGGGACAGCGTCAAACCCTTTTGCTTCCAAGGTCTCTTCCCGGGTAATGGCTCTGCCTCGGTGCGCCTGGCTGGCTGGCTGCAGGAGCATCCTCGCTGCTCGCAGCGTCCACACTTGTGTCCCGTCCATTTTCCAGAGACATCCTGTTATAAAGAAATCTGATCGTGTCCCAGTCTTGCAGCCTTCTGGTGGCTTCCCAGGAAATCCCAAGTCCTTGCCGGGATCTGCCGACCCTTCCAGCCCCTCCCAGCAGGTTTACACCGGCTGCCTTCCTTGTCACATAGCCTGTCCCCTCTCAGGTCCCTGCTCAGAAGCCCTCCCTGTCACTGTGGATCCCCGAGCGGCTCCCAGGCTCCCAGGGCAGCCCTGAAGCGGGTTTGGTTTGTGCTGTGTCTCCAGCCTCTAAAACCACACCTGGCAGGTGGTAGGTGCCCCATGAAGGCTTATCAAGTTAACGCATGAATACCGACTCCTTCCTCCTACCCAGTGACAAGGGAATGCACGTGTCCCAGATAGATGTTTGGTTTTCGGAGCGTGCAAGAGTCGGTTTTGCCTTTGTTAGGTTCTGCAGCTTTTACCCATCATGCCATTCCTGAGAGAAACCTGACTTCTTTTTCAATCGTAAGAATGACTAGCCCTGACTTCACATGTATTGTGCAGGTAGCAGATGGTGGCCGAGACTCAGGGCTGTCTGAATGGCCCCAGGGCCGTGGCCTCCTAATGTGACTTCACCCAGTCGATGTTCCCACCTGGAGTCTGGGCTTCACCCCACTCTGGGGAAGGTCTGCCCAGGGGTGGGTCGTTCCCGCAAAAGTGAGAGCGCTAGTAATTTCAAGTGTCAATTCTTAGATAGATACCAGGTTTTCCTACAAAATCACAGCTTTTCTCCATATTGGCTTCATTCTGTGCCTTATGAGAAACCTATTTTCTCTGCAGTTATTTTCATCATATTATTAACCAATTGACTTTTTTCAAGGTTTTGAATTAGAGTGCTTTGCAGTTTTATGAGGACAATATAGGAAATTCCATGACAAGAACAGCAGAGGCTTTCTTTCCTGCAGGGCTCGGGGTTGCGGGGCTGCAGGTAGCCTGATTCATTAACGTGAGACCTCAGGGTTGGGGGTGGTGGGGACACAGACTAGAGCATGTGACTCAGGCACAGGACAGCCCCCGCCAGACATTTCCGAAGCCTCTGTTTCCCCGTCTTTACCAAGGTGTGACCCGCCCTTGCTCTGAACCCCGGGAGGACACCAGGTGAAATCATGCTTGGAAATGCTTAGACAGCCGCCCTAGCCAAGGTGCCGCTGCTGGTGCCAGGTGATTTGCCTTCCAGGGGCCTTGCCCCCATCGGTCCTCTCGGTGGCTTCTCACAACAGCGCTCTGGGCGAGGTTCCACCATTATCCCCATTTAGAGAGGAGGAGCTGCCGCAGCCACACCCTAGTCAGTGGCAGGACCAGGATCTAACCCGGGCCCCCGCCTCCAGAGACCCTGCTCCTAACCAGCAGCTCAGACACCAGCCACGGGGGTGGGGGGGATTGAAATTAAAACCAGATCAACTCAGTTCCTCCATCGCACTAGCCACACCAACTGGGCAGTAGTCACACGTGGCCAGTGGCTGCCGTCACCATGATACTGCCTGTGTCCGTCACCACAGGAAGTTCCGTGGGCAGCCCCGCTCCAGGCTGTGCCCTCCCGGTGCTCCCTGTGACTTGTTGGAGAAGTTTGGGCACAGCTAAAGCAGGCTGATGGCTGTAAGGATTCTGTCACTTGCTGTGCTTGCTTGCTTTGTAGAAAAATAAGCCTTAGATCTTTGCAAGAATGTCGTGATTTCTTTCATAGGCGTAATTACATGTTCCAAGTCAAATTGCAGTTCAAGAGAAGGTTATAAATCCCTTCTCAATAATAACCGTAGTCATGTTGTTCCTCTCCTGGAAACCAAGAGAAAGGTAACTGAAGAAATCCTCCCGGCCCAGTAAAATCAAGTTCCTCATTTCTCTGGCAGCCTCAGGCCCCTGGTCGGTCACAGCAGCAAGGGCCAGGACTGACAAGGCGAAGCCTTCACCTGTGCTTCATGTGTTTGCAGGGCGGCAATGACCATGAGATCTTCACAGACCCGAGAACCGTGGGCTTTGCTGTGACGGCGCCCGAGGACACGCGCAGGATCTGTGAGGAGCTCTTCTCCTGATGGGGGAGGGAGGGGTCCTGGCTCGCGGCCCGAAAGGGTCATTTGGGAGCTGAAGCCCAGGGCCCTCCCACACGTGCACACCCCTTCAGCCCCAGCCACCTGGTCACGCTGGGTCTGGACCTCTAGCGCCTCAGGGAAATCGCCCTCCGCCCCCATGGCAGGAGCAGCCGGAAGGGAGGAGGAAAGACTCTTGGGGAATGGCTCAAGGACTCACGCCAGCACAAGATTCGTCCCCCACCCCAGTGTAAGACCCCAACTTCCCCGCCATTCCAGGGAGATGCAGGAAGAATGTGCCTGGACCCTTCCTGTCTACAGGCCTCGTGAAGAGGGAAGGGGGTGAACGTTTGGACCCGTGTCAGCACCAAAAAGGAGGATCTGGTGGTGAGAAAGGAAGGACAGGGCATCTGCAGCGACCCAGCTGGTGACGAGTTAGAAACACTAACTGAAACGAAGCTCCCTCCGTGTGGCTGGACAGGGCTGTGGCCGTGGGGCAGCGTGGAGCTGGGACTGTGCACCGTCTGCCCAGCCCCTTCCTGTTGGCGAGGCCGAGGCCCGCCCGACAGCTGCCCCGGGACTGCGGATCCCAAGGAGTTTGTACTCGGCTGACCCATGAGGCCAGCTCTGTATTCACTGCACCTCGAGTGGCCTGGCTGCTGTCCTGCAGCTGTCGAGAAGGGTGGAAATCAGCACCAGCGACCCCGTGGAGAACTGGTGCTGGCAGAACGGTCCCTCCCCTGGAGGGTTCAGAGAAGCCAACTTGGGAGGCCAGACTTCAACAAAAGGACCTTCTCGGTGGACCTGGCCAGGCTTCCCAGAGGCGCTGGCCCTGGTGTCTCAGGGGTGGGGAGAGCCTGGCTGGGGAACAGGAACAGCTGCGCTTCTCTGTAAGCGCGTCCACCCACCCGGACCCTCACCCGGACTTGGACCAGCAGCTGGGCCTGTACCCCTCACGCCCCCTTCCACGTTCTCCAAGTCCTTCAGGAAACCGAAGGAAGTTCACGGGCCTTGTCCAGAACACGGTGGAAGAGAGCTTTCCAAGGAAACGGTTCACATGCTGCTTTCCAGGGTGTGGAAACCCTGGGGCCCTTGCACCCTCCGCAGCCTGGTGCTGGGGCGGCCTGGCCTCCGCTGGGTGCTGATGACCTGAGCCTGCTACTCTGCACCTCCCGCCGCCCAGCGCACAGCTGGGCCCCTCCAAACCGCGCATCCACTCCGGACTGTCTGAGCTCACTCGGGGACAGGTGGGGAGAAAGCAAGAAGCTCCTCATCTCAATGATCCCTAAGACGGGGCCATCCAGTGGCATCTTCCCTTGTTGAATGTTGCAAATGATACTGTAACGACCTTTCCAGATGAAAGGTAGCACATTAAAGATATTTTATTTCCTATTTATGATTACTTTTTTCTCTGTTGATTGGCAAGTGAGTGGTCGAGCAAGAGATTTGCAATTGTATCGTCTTAGGTTCTGGAAGGAAACCCCAGCCCTTCTAGATCTGAGAGCCCCCCTTTCTTGCTCTGGTATTTCTGTAACGCGGGGAGCCCCTCACGCTGTCTTCTGTTCCTGACACATGCACTCCCCCTCCCCTGCTTTTCTGCCTGAATTCCCTAAATCTTTCCTTGTTGTGTCAGAGCAAGACACCTGAGTCATACTCAACTGAATCTTAACCTTCCCTGTAACTCACTGCCTGAGGCTGCCGGCTGGGCCACCGTCCCTCCCCAGTTCCCACAGTGGCTGTTTCAGACCCTGCCAGACCCCTCGAGCCCATCTCACCCTTCCCCGGGCCCTCCCCCTGCACCGTCAGAATTTCCTCCCCGTTTCTGGCCCTGAACCAAAGCCAGCAGTTTGCTGAAGCTGTTGGTTTCAAGCAGGAGCCTAAAGAATTCTCTCTATGGTCTGCTGGCCATTTCAGAACTTTGGAAGTGTAATGGTCAGTTCATCAGAAAGAAATATCTGAGTCATTTTTAAAAAAGGAAAAAAAGAATTTCCTCCACCTCCTTCTGTCTCGTCATCCTATTGCCGCAGTCCAGCTTCGGAGGCACCGTGCTGGTTACATAAGGCAATAATGGCTCGACGACACATACGCAGCCCTTACCAGGGTGGCAGGTAAGAGCCGGTGGCCACGGCTCAAAGCCTAGTTCTGCTGCCGAGTGGCTGTGTGACCCGGGCTTCAGTTTGCTCATCTGTCAAATGGGATGGTCCTTACGACATAGGGAATTAAACAAGTTAATTTCTATAAAGCACTTTGAACAGCGTGTGTGAACCGCCTGACCGCCACCCAGAGGTACAGTCATTCCCTCTGCCTCAGGGAGTTGGCAGGATGAAGACAGCATCACAGGAAATCTAAACGCAGCAGGTAAGTGCGGAGCCACAGCAGAGAGGCTGCGCCAGGCCAGCCTGGCACTACCAAGAGAGCTGCCACCCCACCCAGGCACTACAGAAGCTAACCCTGGGCTCGAGGCCACCCAGGGTTTAAGAAGCCTCGGGGAAAGGCTCAGGTTGAACCTGAGCAGCTGGTGAGCGGAGGGCAGGGCCGGCCAGGGCACCTTGCAGGCCCAGAAGGGAGCTTGCACCTGGTCTGCAGGGCGGGGCGGGAGACTTGTGATCCGAGGACACTTGGGAAGGTCTCCAGCTACTGCGTGGGGAGCGAGCGGAGGGGCCGGGAGAGGAACGAGTTCGGCAGATGTTGCCGTAATCCAGGCGTGTGTGGCTTTGAATCACTTCCTCTTTCCTCTTCTTTCTCCCCACCCCTGGATCCCGGCCCCACCTGGCCACCTCAGCCCAGGCCGGGCACCTCCCACCCCCACCCCAAGGAGAGGCAGCCAGGCCTCCAGGCTGCCTCCCACCCCCACCCTGCCCTCCACAGCACCCCAAAGTCAAGTTCTAGAACTCATTCCACCTCCTTCACCAAGGCTGGTTCCCCAAACGTTCCGGCTGCCTTCAGTTTGCGCCACGCCCTCGCTAATGCCACCTGCGCAGCACTCAGGGTAGCGAGTCAGCAAATGTCACTGTTCGCAGCGAAACGCCTGGCCTCTCCCCAAACAGGCTGGATGGGCTGGTTACAATTTTTCCCCACTCTCAAAATCATCACATTATTGATACATATGTCCATCTCTGCACCTCCAAAAGTCACTACCTTCCTTGGGAAACGCTGGCCAGGGCAAAGCCTTCCCAGCAGGTCAGAGTCCCTCCCAGACCAGCCTGTGCTGGTCGTGGTCAGCCCAGCCCCTGCACTACCCCGCTGCCCTTACTGCCGTCCCGGACGTGAAGGACAGGGGCTCTCGTGCCTCCCGACCGCCCGGACCCTGGCTCCTGCTGCTCCATCAGCCCACTGTCCCTGCCCCAAGAGCTGGCGAGCACCCATGCTGTGGCACTTAGAAAAGACATCCACCTGGGCACTCTCCTGCCAGCCCCTGGACCCTGGGCGGGGACAGCCTCACCTGAGTGCCTGAGAGCAGCGAGCCCTCATCTACCGCCTGGGCAGGCACGCGCCACGGAGACCCTCCCTCCCACGCTCCCGCCACATCCTGAACGCTTCGACAGGGCACTTAGTCACAGCTGACCAAGTAAACGCCACGCAGCCACGTTCTACTGCTGAACTTTCCTACTCTAGAGAATGATGATTAAGGAAAAAAATGATCCTATCTTCTTATTCACTGCCCCCACCACCACCAGATAAAACCAGACTGCAAAGTGGAATGTGTCAGCCTCGTTTGGGGGAGACACCATCACCTGCTGGCTTAAAGGAACCGCTCCTGGGCGAGCCAGCCTCCACAGCAACACACACACAACCTTGCACAAAACCAAACTTTATTGAGAGAAAGGTCACTGGCGGGAGGAAAGACCTGGATGCTGGATTCTACTTCCAGCTTGGTCACCAAGACCCTATGTCCCTCCCAGAGCCTAAGGGAGTTTCCCCATCTGTCAGTGGAGAGTCCGTGTCCCTTCCGGCTCTAACTCCCTGCAGTTCTAGAACAGTCAGCGATTGGAGAAGATGGGGCCACGCAGGGAGGACAGAGCAAGAGCTGTTCACCAAGGGTTCTGCCCAGCGAGAGAATCCACAGGTCACCTCCGAACAGCAGAGTGCAGCTCCCAAGCTCGCTGCCGGCCAGAGCCTGCTGGGGCACCGGCACGTGGGGTCACCGCAAGCTGTGACAGCGCCAAGACCAGAACAAAGCCCTAGAGACTAGGGGAGCGAGACAAGGTTCTCAGCCTCAGGGAGAACTCCTGGCAGAAGTGGCTTTGGAAGTGCGGTCTGTACCCAACAGAGAGGCCCCCAGGGAGCCACCTGGGGAACAAGCCAAGGCTGGAGGGAAAAAGGCCACCTTTGACCCAGCCAAGGTGGAGTCACGAGGGGAGGGAGGACTCCAAGGTGCACTACAGGCCAGGAAAAGTGATCGCGCTACTCAACTGCACAGGCGGCCTGTGTGTCGCTTGTGCATTTCGGCGCACACACGCAACCAACACACTTACTTGCCTGTTTTGAAACAACTCCCTTCCACCCGCTTCCAAAGGAAGCAGTTCTTGGGCAGAAGAACGAGCACATCCACAGCGTTAAGACCCCTGATGAAGCCATCAGTGCGCGCTGTTCCCTGCCCAGAAGCCACCACTTCAAAAGGTTTGCCGCCTGCGTTGATGAGCAGATTCTTGACTACACATAGGCCATGTATTTCAAAACACATTACCCAGCTACTTCTACTTTTAAATCACAACTAAAGCCAAACCAAAACCCACAGCAAAGAAAATCCTAAGGATCTGTTGACTGGCAATACCTACGAAGTTTGCAATGTCAGCAGCAAAGTGCACACAGAGCTGGTTCTGGGCGAGAGCTTTACGTTATCAAAAATGAGGAAAAGAAATCCCTAAGCGTCTCTTAACAGCAGTTTTAAAGAAAACCCCCTCACCAAGGGTGTATTTCTCCTTCAGCGTTTGACTTTACCAAAAGGCTGTCAGGAAGCACACTGCCTACTCTCTCCCGGATGGAGCCAGAGAAATTTGTTTTTAAACAAAGACCCTCCCCTCTCCACGAGCCCTTCTGCTACCGACGCCCGTCACCCGCAACCACCACCTTCATACAGAGGCTGTGAAATGGCTGCTGGGTGGTCACTCAACCAGCAGGCAGAGGGACAGATCCGGCTGTACGAGTTGGGGTTCAGCCTCCCAGAACCCCAGACCACAACGCCCAGGGGTCAGGGCTCCCAGGCAATGTGTCTTCCCCAGACAGGCAAAGGCACCAAAAGGGAAAATCCCTCCAATCCAAAGACCACCCGCCCCCCCATCTCCCTTAAGGCCGGCTCCCCTAGAACTAACCGAGAATGAGAAGGCGGCTCGGGCCAGGTTGCAGGAGAGACACCAGTGGGGCACTCAGGTGGAAATCCACCCTGGGGAAGTCGGGCAGGGGCCATGTCATCCCCAGGGGCCAGATCTGGGGATTTAGAGTCTCCAACTCCAGCAGGAGGAGGGACTCTGCGGGCTCCCCCGGGCGGCTGGGGAACCACCACCTGCCACCCAACCCTGGGCTGCGCTGGGCCCCTCCACTCAGCCACCGGCGGGCGCCTCTCCTTTTAAAATGCTTTTAATGATTTTCAGATGGTGAGAGGTGGTTGTGATGGTCAGAGGCTGTGCTGGTGGCCGAGAGCACCCCCGTGCCCGCCCCCCTTTCTCCAGGAGGTACTTCAAAGTGACCGTGCCCCCCCTTGAAGCCCCATCTCGTGTGCTAGAATGTCATCTCCAGTGTGGTCCTGCCTCCTCCTCCCCCGAAAGTCTCCCCCAAGCCCAGGAGAAGGGGTGCTTCCAGTGTCCCCTAGGAGCTGATGACGTGTCCGGACCAGGTCTCATGCTTCGTGCCCGGCGCCAGGTGGGTGATGACTACCTCCACGGCCTGCAGCTTCTCGTTCTTGGGCGGGATGGAGCACATCTTAAAGGTGACCTCGTCGCCTTCCACCGGGACATACTCCCCTTCCACACTACAGAAATACAAAGAAAGCAGTCAGTGCCCACACCCAGGACGCCAGCGCCCTTCTGGTCAGAGGGCCACCGGAGTGGGCACCCGTCTCGCTGACCACCTGGAACTACCCTCCTGCCCTTCCACCAGAGGGAGCCACCACACCGCCCCGTGTCCTCGCCAAGGAGCCCTGGACCCAATCCGCTCCTCCCCTGGGACTTTTGATGCTGGGACTCCAAGACAGAGGTCGGCCACCTATTGGTGGCCATGCTGTGACAATGAACGTGACAGCCTGCACTTGTGGACCGAAGAGCAAAGAAGGCCAGTCTGAGCCAGAGAGACGAGGCCGTCTCTTGAATGGGAGTTGAGAGATGGCCCGGGCAAAACTGATTGTGTCTGCTCTCAAATCCGCCAGATACCCGGTGAGCCTTTAAGAAAGTCCCTTTTGTGCTTAAAGCTAGTTCTCCTGGGGGGTCCTCTCTCTTTTGAGCACCCCCAGAAAGGTTCCCTTACTTTGTAGGAGACACAAGTCACTATTTCACAGTGACATTGGCATCTTGAGACCCCAGGAGGAAATTCCTGTTCAGACCCTGAAGGCCAGGGCTAGGCACCTCCCCCAGAACTGGCTTGATTGGAGAATCATTCAGCGAACAGCATTTCCCTCTTTGATTTGGTCACCAGGAAGCTCAGGAATCAATTCGCAGCCCACTTCTAGCAGCGAATCATCATAGACATCACAGTGTCTCCGTCTTCCTTATTTGCCCCCATGCCTCCCTTACGAACTCACTGTAAACCACTAAGAGTTCTTTCTAGAAAGAGGCTGTGTGGAAATACACTCACACACCCACGTATGTGTTCACACGCGCACATGACACATCGCTGTGGCATCTTTCTTGTGCCTGCGCTGCGCAGGGGCCTCTGGCAGATCTGGTGAGTGAGGATGTGGGGGAAAGAGCAGCGCAGCCGACGTTGTGCAACAGGCTCCGACTTTCCCAAACGTGGTTTTGTTTGCCAGGCCTGCGTGCAGAGCAAGAACTGCCTGCCGCTGCCTCCAGTGAAAGACAGGGGGTGCTTAGGCCAAAGAAGGGGGTGCGGGTGAAGGGTGCCAGACTAGGGTCCTCGCATACCTCGAAGGTGAAGCTTTGAGGCCTAGGATGTGTGGGCCCCGCCCGGGGCTCCCCAAGGGCTTCCAGACACTCAGAAAGGAAGGACGTCAATGAGCGAGTGGCGGGAGAAGGGGTCCCGCCCCAAACTTCCTTCCTGGAGCAAAGGCGATGGGCAGCCCCCAGCCTCACCAGGCACTCCCCCAAAGCAGGGCAGGAAACCAGGCCCCAGGCCAAGCGTGGCTCCCCCAACTCACAGGGGCATCCTTCCCACTGGCCAGATATACATGGGCGCTCACAGTGCTCGACTCACACACACACACACACACACACACACACACCACGCACAGCTGCCACCTCCCTGTCCCCTACAAGCACGGCCAGACACCCCTAGGCATCCACGGTGAAGCGCACACACACACACACGAAACCTTACACAACCATTCCCAAAGACACTCAATCGCGATCACACGTGGAGTGTCGCCTGCAGCCTCACACACCCCCTGACACATCCAGGTACAGTCTCACCCCCTACAACCACAAATGTTCATACCCAGGGCCCGTCACAGGCACACACTGTGCCCAGCTCCACAGGGCCAGAGCAGCACCCATCCCCGCCAGACTGCCCAGACCTGCCACTGACTCACTCGGAGATGTGCAGGAAGATGTCGGGGCCGCCATCAGCTGGGGTAATGAAGCCGTGGCCCTTGGATCGACAGAAGCATTTGCAGACTCCTTTGTAGACAGGGCCCTGTGAAGCCCGCACCGTCCTGGCAGAGAGGGGGAAGTGTGAGGGGCCCCCATCAGCCCTCCAGGACAGCCACCCACTCTTCTGGGGCACACCCAACTCATCCTAGCCCCTGCCCACAGCTGTGCCTCAGGGAGTCCTGGCCAGGGCCACCACGTACAGCCATACGGGTTGTGCACTGCACAACTCTGGAAGCCATTCACACAGCCACTGGTAAGAATGACTCTCTAGAGGACCCTGGCAAATTTTCTCAGGTCTGTTTCCCCACTTGGAAATAGGGAGTAAAACTAAAAGATCTCTGAGCATCCTTCCAGAGACTAATTGCTTTTTGGGGTTTTTTTTGTTTTTTTGAAACAGAGTCTTGCTCTGTTGCCCAGGCTAGAGTGCAGTGGTGTCACCATAGCTCACTGCAGCCCCAAACTCCTGAGCTCAAATGATCCTCCTGCCTCAGCCTCCCAAGTAGCTGGGACTGCAGGTGCACACCACGATGCCTGGCTAATTTTTCTATTTTTAGTAGAGACAGGGTCTCGCTCTTGCTCAGGCTGTTCTCAAACTCCTGAGCTCGAGCGATCCTCCTGCCTCGGCCTCCCAGATGGTAGGATTACAGGCGTGAGCCCTGGTGCCCGGCCCTAGAGACTAATTATCAATTATTAATAACAGCCACAGCCTCCACTCACTCGGAATGAGATCTGTACTGTGTGGGTCCTTTGCAGCCCCGTGGCCACCCTGATCCTGTCCCGGTTTTACAGCTGAGGAAACCAGGGTCTCACGGCGGAAGAGGCTCATGTGTGGTCAAAGCCCGAGGATTTCAAGACTCCAGCCATTTGCCACTCACTGCCACTCCCAGCTCGGACAGGCTCTCGTGGGCGGGACAGTACCCTCAGAGCTTAGAAGGCGCCTTCCCGGTTTCTCACCATCAGCCCTCACCCCAGCCCCAAGTCTCCCTATGTGACAGCCAGGGACACGGAACCAGAGATGGCGAGAGACACAGTAACTCTCTGGCCTCAGGCAGGTGACCATCTCAGCAGCGTCCCCGGCCAGCCCCAGACTCACGCTGAGAAGGTCCTTGTCCGGCGAGTGGGCAGTGGGCTTGGGACCACGTTGCCCCGCAGAGGGGACTGCGAGCGCTCGTGGGTCTGAGGGGTGTCCAGCAGCCCGACCGAAGCCTCTTGGGTGGGGGGCTGCGGCGGTGGGGGAGGCTCAGATGACATGGCTGACCTGGAGAGAGACAGGGGGCTCTCAGGGGCTCACGCCTGGCAAGGCAGGGGCCCGATGCGTCTGTAAGTCCAGGTCTGAGTCCTCCACCTGGGACACATTCCTCGAGACTACCTCATCGAGGAGGTCACCTTGTCCGGGAACACGCCCGGCTGGGTCAGGTGCCTTCTCTGGGCACCTGCAGCAGCCGTGGGTCTCCCTGATCACAGCTCTGCACAAAAATGCCAAGTCATCCCTGACCAGGATGGCACAGGTCCCCTCTGCGTCCCCGGCGCAAGGCGCAGACCCTGGCACACTTGGGACAGTTGGCGAACACTTGTGAGAGGGAGGGGGCGGGCCAGGAGAGCAGGCAGAGGCGTCGGCCCCCGGCACCCAGCCCCCGGCCCCCCACAAACACTGCCCAGCTCCGCTCTGGGCCAGACACGACGGGGAGGACGGGGGCGGGGGGGCAAAAACACGAGCCACACACAGCATCTACCTCCAGGAAACTCCGTAACGCACACCAAAAAGAGCTCCACTCCCCAATCTGGATCCCCAAAGGGCTGTCACAAGCCTTTCTCTGGTGGGCCAGCCTGAAGGACCCAACGGAAGGGCAGTTTGAGGGCTGCAGTCGCCAGGCCCTGGAACTGAATTTCCACCCTGCCTGGCTCACCAGTCACTGTTATGCAATCAGATTCCCTCGGTGACCCCTAGTGAGCACCAAAACGCAGGGGAGACCCAGGGCTGCAGGGAGGGGCTCCCTGGCTGCTGCCTGATTTCGGCAATTCTGCAAGAGCAGGACACTGCCGCTGTTCACAACGAACACCCAACGTGGAACAGGAAGGTGTCAGCTCTAACGCAGCTGCCTCGAGGTCTGGGGAAAGAGCAACAGCCCGAGGCAAAGGCCCTCGGGCAAGTCCTTTCCCTCTCTGGGCTCAGTTTCCACATCTGCAAAATGGGGCGGCTGGGTGGGCAACGGGGGCCGAGGAAGAGGCTCTGCCGGGTGGGCCAGGGAGGGGCCTGGACTCAGGAGGTCACTCAAGTTCACACAGCCAGGGGGACAGAAGCGGCTTGGGGTGGGGGTGCTGATCCAGCTCCCCTGGGGCTGTCAAAGTCAAACTATGAGCTATCTTTTAAACATCCCAGGAATCTGCCTCAAAATCTAGGTTTCCAGCTATTCTTGAACTGGAAGCTGTGGCACCCTGAACCCCCACTGCTCCCCGTTCCCTCATTTCTAGGCGGCTCCCAGCTCTAGCACCCGGCAGGGCCGCCTCTGCCTCCAAGCCCGGCCACCCAGGAACCAGGCCCGACGCCTCCTCCAGGACAAAACCTCTCCCCCCACGTTCCCCCACACTCCCCCGTCAGGACTCGTTTCTGTCCAGCTGGGAAGGGAGGTGACCGGCTGGCCTTCTGGAGGAAGTGACATAGCTACCTCCCGATCCTTGTCTCAGCTGCAGCGCGGCCAGGGAGGACGAGGACCGCGAGGCCAGGGAGCCCCCAGCTTATAAAGGCCCTGACTACTCGCCGGGGGGCCAGGGCTCTAGCGTTACCCACCAGCACGGGTCATAGAGTCCTAGAATGTTCTAAGGACCGGGGTTCTGGGAAGGCGGCTGGCCCAGACAGGGAAGGGCCCCGCCCAGTCCTCTCGGAACAGCAGGTGGGACCACGGAGGCCTGGTGACAACAGGGTAAGACAGGGCACTGCCCTCTCCTCTTTCACGTGAGTCCCCTTCCCTCTTTTCTCCTGGAGTCAGGCACATCTGACTTCAAATCCCATCACCTGGCGGCTGTGTGATCTTAGGCAAGTTATTTAACCTCTCTGGGCCTCGATTCTGCATGTGGAAAATAGGAATTTTAACAGTCCCCACTTCACATTATCATCATGAAGTTGAAAGGAAATAATACACACGGAGCCCTGGGCGCACCATCCGCCCAGGGTTTCCTGCCCTGCTTTGGGGGAGTGCCTGTCGGCTATGACTGTTGTTATAACTGTCATCATAAAGTCACTCAACAGGTATGTGCCCAGTACCAGGCCCTCGCAGGGCTGAGCTTGGAGCCAGAGAATAAACAGGTAAATAAACATATAAAGAAGATCATTACAGGCCGGGTGTGGTGGCATATCCCTGTGGTCCCAGCTACTCAGGAGGTTGAGATGGGAGGACCACTGGAGCCCAGGAGTTGCAGGGCAATGATTGCACCACTGCACTCCAGCCTGGGTGACAGAGCAAGACCCTGCCTCAATAGAAAAGAAAAAAAGATCATTCCAAATTGCCAAAATGGCCTTTAAGAAATGGACAGAGGAGAAAAGTAGCAGGGTGGGGTGCTGCTCTAACGAAGGTGCCGGCTGGGCCCTGAACGGTGAGAAAGAGTCAACCACTTGAAAAGTGGGGGTTATGCAAAGGCCCTGGGGTTGGCCGGCAAGGCGATTGTGTGTGGGGGAGGGGACAGAGGGCTGAGAGGCAGAAGATGAGATGGGAAGGAGGCAGCTCAAGAACTATGCAGCAGTAGCAGCAGCAGCATCACCATTGCCATCATGTGTGTCCTTCTTTCCTCTCATCCATTTGCCTCCCTGTCTGTCCGCACAGCCCCGACTGTGCCCGCCTCCCCTGGGTTCATGAGGCAGGCTCGAAATGGGGAACCCCTTCTTCCTCACTCCAGCCTCTCAACTCACCAAATACACCCAGTCCCTGGGAGATGCCAAGGGAAGCCCATGGCCTTCGGGGTGAGTAGCCCGAGGGCAGCATGGGGTCCCTCTACATCCCAAGGGCCCAGCGCAGGGGCTGGCACAGAGGGGGGTCTCAGGGATGGTCCAGGGAATGACCCAAAGGCTCCTTCTTAACCAGTGTTAGAGCCCAAAGCCTTGGCTGTCATCCGCCATGCACTTGGTATGCACTAAGCACCTTGCGCAGTGCAGCAGGAGATGGCTACACTCATGCTCACCAGACGGTGGAGGAAACTGAGGCACAGAGAACACAAGTGACTGGGGACAGGAGTGGTGCCGCCTGAGAGACCCAGGAGCCTTAACCACCACCCAGCCAGCCTCCCATGGCCACCTGGGCTGGGGAGCAGCTGGGGCAGCCAGAGCAGGCCTGGCTGAGGGCCAGCCCCGTCCTCAGCAGGCCGTGCAGAGTGGAGCAGTGAATGGCCTCGGCATGGGGGAGGGCTGGGTCAGAGTCCAGCTGTTGAGGAAACAGCTGGGGGTGGGTGGCCAGGCACCCAGTAGCTGGCTCTGAGCCCCACCGCGTCTCCCCCACCCCACACACACAAGGATGGGGCACATAGCAGCCCCAGCTAGAGACGGCTCCTAGCAATGCTAGGCACAGCCCTGGAGTGTCTCCTGGAGAAGGCGGCGCTCACCCTGTGACCAGCCTTCAACTCCGGATGGCTGGGGGAGGGGGAGGGTTGCACGCAGAAGCGTGGGCTGTCAGGAGGCTCTGGGCCAGACCCGAGATGGACCTCTGGCCCGCTACCAACTCAGACCAAATGTCACGCCCAAGACAGCATGTCGCGATGGCTGGGTTGCGTGTGCACATGCATATAGATGTGTGTATGCACATGTGTGTACATGTGTGGGGTGTCCGTGCACACATCACTGTAGGGCACATCTGTATGTGCCCATGTATGTTGGCGTGTGCTCCTCTGTGTGTGTGTGTGTGTGTGTGTGTATGTCTGTGAGTGCACCTGAAGCCACACACGTGCATGTGGCTGCTGTCTGTGCATGCACACTGGGGGCCTGCACTGGCACCAGAAGACCCTGACAAAGGCAGCCTCCTGTTCCCGGAGCCAGACTGCACACATCTGGGCTCCTTTCATCCCCATTTCACTGATGGGAAAACCAAGACACAAAGTGTCAAGTACCTTGCCCAGGGTCACCCAGCTAATAAAAAAACTGATGAAATACTCTGAGTGTCAGACAGTGGAAATGCGGGGGGGGGGGGGAAGCTGGTGGGGGACAGGGACGGGGCGGGGCTGCACATACAAATCAGATGGCCCTAGAAGGTGAGTAGCTGGCCATGTGCACCCCGCCAACGCCTACCCTCGCCCTTCTGCTGAGTGCCAGGCCGAGGGAGGGGGTCCAGGCCAGGGAAGGCAGGAAGCCACTCCCACCCTGACCGCCCCCTGGACGGGTGTGTCAGCAGAGCCTTCAGCCTAAGAACTGGTGGGAGAAGGGGGCCTCAGCCCAAAATAGCCTGGGAATTTTCCATAGCTCTGCAGCTCCTGGAAGGTTCCGGGAGTTCAGCAGGCACAAGGCTATGGCTTTGCCACCCCTCCTCAGCTCACCCCCCTATCTGGGGACTTAGCACCCATTGTGCAGAGCCCCTGCATCAACCTCCAGGGACCCCTCTGTCCAGGCTCAGCTGACCCACTCCGCGCTCTCCCACCCTCCCGCCCTGCGAGCCCACCGGCATCAAGGGAGTCTCCCCTAAGCCACAGCCAGGTGCTCACTCCAAGCGGGGCACTTTAGCAGCGCCATCGCCATCGGCCATTACACGCCTTAGCAAGAGGGAGTTCATTTCAGGAGGCTCATACTTGGTAGCTTCGGACCCTTCCTTGAAGGTTGGCGGGGCACAAAATGGGGGTGTCTTGAGCCCTCAATGGGTTTCTGGCTGGGGAAGGCCAGGGAGGTGTGGCCTGTACTCACCTGCTACCCACAGCCCACAGGTGTCTGTGTTGGGCTCTGCTGGCACTTAGGCCTCATGTCAACCCCCGGGAGGCAGTATCACCCCCATTCTACACGTGCCCTACGGCACAGAGAGGTTTAAACCAACGCTGCACAGAGAGGTTTAAACCAATGCTTCGGAGTCTTTAGCGGGGTCAGGAATCTCTGGGAAGCGTGACCTCAGACTCTGCGTTTCTCAGGAGCTCGCAGTGGAGGCACCTCTGCTGGTCTAGAGAACGGAGCCGCCTCCCAGCCCCAGGCTCAAATTGTGCAGGGGGTCAGGGGGAGGCTCTAGAAGAATCACAAAGTTACCCTAGTGCGCCTGGGTTCTGCTCCGTAAACTGAGGCAGAGATGCTGTCTCACCCCATGGCCACCCCGCACCCCAGCCCAGGCAAGCCCCAGGCTGGCAGAACTGAGGGCACGTGGGCCAAGGGGCGGGGTGGGTCAGCTGAGCATGGACAGAGGGGTCCTGCAAGCCCGCGGAGGCCCAGAACGAGCCAGAGGTTGACACGGCATGGGCGGTCCTGGCCACATTCCCCTCCATTGTTCCGGGGGAGAGCGGGTCCCAGAGGGAGTGGGAGGGGAAGGGGAGGCGGAGGGGTGGGGGAGAGAGGAAGGGGAAGGGAAGGGAGAAAGAGCCCAGGGAGTGGGCAGGGGCGGCCAGGCCAGAGCTCCCCTCCCCAGCTACCGGCCCGGGGCCAAACACCCTGGGGAGGGCCCAGCCCGCCGGGAACAGCTCTCCCGCCCTCCCCGGATTGCAGGGAAGAGGCCGGAAGCCTGAGGACCAGACTAGCAGGCACCAAGCCGGAGGGGGCCGCTGCCGCCTAAGCGCCCCCAGCACCCTGGGACAGCCGCGCCCAGCAGCTGACAGACGGTCACCCACCGCCATGCCACCCGCCCGGGACCCCGCGCCCGTCCCAGCCCCCAGGCGGGCAGCCCGGAGCCCGAGCCCGTGCTCTTCACAAGGACCTGCTCTGCCGCCCCGTCCAGTCGTTCCTACAGAATCGTCACACTCGAGTCTCCCTCTGTGACCCCTGCCAGGGACCTCACCGCTCCAGGCCTCGGTTTCCTCATTTGACAAAGGGGAGAGGAATGGTGCTGTGTCCCGGGGCCGCGAGTGTAGACGGTGCCACCTACAATGCCAGGCACGCGGATAGCCAACAATAGTTGTGTGGCGGATGGTGGAACTGATGACAGGCATGGGGCCATCTGAAATAATCCTTCCCTCCCATTCCTGCCCATGCTGATGGGACACAAACCAAATGTCCTGACTCTGCCACTTCGTGGGACAAAGCCCGTTCCCCTCCCGAGGGCACCCATCATCCCACCCCAGGACCACCCCACCCCCCGCTGGGCCTATGTTGACTCACTCCACCCCAAAGCATCAATTCCCAGACCGGATGCGGGACTCAGTTCTTGCCCAGGAAGGGCTCCCAGCACAGTGGGGGAGGGGAACAGACAGGCCGCCCTGGGAGTAGACGGAGGAGGCTCCGGCCCAGACCCGGGAGAGCTGAGCAGAGTCCGACAGGATCACTTTAAGGGTGGGGAGTCATTCCCGGCAGAGGGACCTGCAGGGTCAGAGCGCGGCTGGAGAAGGTCGTGGGGGAAGACAACAGGAAGCCCTGTTGAAAAGTCTGGGACTTGATGACAACGGGGACATCAATGGACGATCTGAAGCCAGGGGTTGATTTGACCCATTGTTTTCACAAGTTCTCTCCGGCTCTGGAGTGGCAAATACATTAACCTAGCAGACTGGGCACGAAAACTGAGAAGTATCAAAACAGCAAGTTAAAAAAATAATAGTAGCTCACGTTTCTCCTGGCACCGGGCTAGCCGTCTCCTTTTGTTCTCACGCCGCCCCCCACCCCCCGCTTTATGCTAGGAAAAGTTATACCCCCAATCTGCAGACAGGGAAACTGCGGCTCTAAGAGGCCTCCTATCTTGCAGCGAGCATGGAGGCCCCTTCCCCCTGCACACACATCCGCTCCAACCCCAGAAAAGCTGTGCGGCCAGAGGCTTCCTTTTGAAAAATCAAAAAATAATGTTGGGTTCGCGGCCTGCAAACCTGGGCTATCGGCGCAGCCCGCGGGGAGGGAACCTGTGGGCGCGGATGAAGTTTTTCTCCTCCGCCCGCGCCCCCCCACCGTCCGGGCGCCAACACCGCGGCTCCTCCCCCCCCCCCGGTTGCGGCTAATCGCGCGGCGCCAGGACGGCCCCCCGCCCCCCACCCCGCCGGGCCTGGCGACCATCCCACCGCCGACCCACAGCTGGCGCGGCCAGGCCGGGGCGGCGGGGGAGGGAGGGGTCGGCTCCACTTCCCGCGCGCGGCGCCCCCCGCGCCACGAGTCACCCCATTCAGGCGCCAGCCCGCTGGCAAAGCGGCGGGAGCGCGGGTGGGGGTTTCCCTGCACGCAGAAAACAGGTGGACAGGCGGGAAGTGCCACCCGACGTCCGCCCCAAATCCCTCCAGCTGCTGCCACACCCACCCCTTCCCCTGGGGAGGAGAAACCCGCGCTCCCGAACAGGCCGCGGCGGCTGGGGCATTTCCTAGGGGCCTAGCCCCCGGCCCCTGCCGCCGAGCTTGGGGACCTCGCACGAGGGGGCTGAGCCGGGCGGCGGCGGCACAGGAGGCCGGGCCCCGTCCCCGCGGCTCCCCGGGCCTCAGGGCGGGGGCGCTCACCACGCCCCTCCTGGGGACCCCCCCCGGAAAGGCTCCCTACCTGGCGACCGCTTCCACTCCACCAGCTGCTTCGCTCCGACTGCGAAACCGAGCGGGGGCGGGGGCGGGGGCGGGGGCGGGGCCCACGGGGAGGGGCGGGGCCCGCGGGGACGGAGCGCCGCGGCCCCGCCCCCATGAGCGCCCCGCCAATGGGGCTGCGGGACGGAGCGGGGCCAGCGGGGCGGGGTCGGGGGCGGGGCCCACGGGGAGGGGCGGGGCCCGCGGGGACGGAGGGCCGCGGCCCCGCCCTCATGAGCGCCCCGCCAATGGGGCTGCGGGACGGAGCGGGGCCAGCGGGGCGGGGCGGCGGGACAGCCCGGGCGGGACCTTTGTGTCCGCGGGAGGACGGCGCGAGCGCGGGACGCGGGGCCGGGGCGGGGCTCAGGGTCCGAACACTCCCCGGGAAAGTGAGAGACCTGGGGCCTGGCGCCGCGCGGATCCCGGCCCTCAACACCCGCGCCTTGTCCCGCCCCCACCTCCTGTGGCTCGCGAATCCGGACGAGCCCCCGCTTAAGCAGCAAGACAGATAAAGGAAGGGAGGGACAGCAGGGAAACACGCAGAAAACAGAAGGGAGGAAAAGGAAAAGAAAAAAAGTGCAAAAACATAAAAAAACAGAAAAACGAGGAGGAGGCTTGTGGGTTTTGTCTGTTTTCTTTTGTCTTTCTTTTTTTAAAATTTTTATTTCCATCCCTCCTTGTATCCTCTGTTTCTGGATGTCCATGATGTTACTTCTATTTTACAGAAGGGGAAACTGGGGCACAGAGAGAGAGGTGAGCGACCCACGGTCTCAGCAAGTCCAGGGCAGCCCCTGACTCATAGTGGGGCCGCCTCTGTGGGAGACCGTCTGGGGGTTCCTCAAACCGCTAACCCCGCAGTCACCTACCGCTCAGCAGTTCCCCTCCTGGGCATATACATACCCAAGAGAAATGAAAATATTTGTCCCACGAAAACTTACAGGCACAAAGATGTTTATAGCAGTGCTACTCATAACAGCCAAGAGGTAGAAGCAACTCAGATGTCCATCGCATGATGATGGATAAACAAAATGTGTGTCTGCACAACAGACAATGGCTCAGTCATGAAAAGGAACGAAGTATTGATGTGTGCAAGGGTGCGGATGAACCGTGCGAACATGCTGAGTGGGAAAGGCAGACACAAAAGGCCACATGTTGTATGATTCCATCTGTGTGAAATATCCAGGATAGGCAAATCCACAGAGACAGAAAGTTGAGACAGTTAGAAACACAGATTAGTGTTTGCTTAGAGCTGGGTGTCGGTCGTGGTGGGGGTTAGGAGGTTGATAGCTAAAAGGGTACAGGGTTTTTTTAGAAGTGACAAAAATGTTCTGAAATTGACGTGGTGGTAGTTGCACAACTCTGAATATTCTAAAAACTGTTGACTCATAGGCCTTCAATGGGTGAATTGTATGGTGTGTGGATCTGACTCAATAAAGCTGTTTATGAAAAGTCAGGAAGTGGGGACCTGAGGTGGGGTGTGACCAGAAGGACACAGGTGGGATTCAAGGACCTAGTAAAGTTCCGTCTCTCGATCTGGGGCTGGGGACACAGGTGGGTTCACTTTATGGAAATCCATCCAGCCATGGTGACCTGGGTTATTCTTTAATAATACAGTTTTTTCAAAGGCCTGGCAGAACCACGGAGTCCTGCCTCCCCATTTTTCAGAAAAGAAAACTGACGTGAAAGAAAAGTGGAAATATTTTCCCCTGAATTGCACCAGGGCCTGAAAACTGCCTCTCGGCCTCTCAGTTCCACTGTTCACAGTCAGGGAGCGTCCCCTCCCCTGAGGAGGCCCCGGTGCGGGAGCCCAGGCTTCTCCCCCTGCTGCTGGTGCTTCCCGGTGCAGCACGAGCTCCCGCTCCCGCGGTGGGACAGAGTCTGACCGTGCAGCCTGGGAGGAGCATGAGTTCCCCAAACCCCGGCCTGTGCCGTCCGGTCCGTCCCCCCAATGCCCCTCTGTCCTCCCAGCCCAGTGTCTCAGGGACACCTGTCGCCAAGAGGGGACAGGCCTGGGGCCTAGTGGATGACTCCATTTTTCCTCCTGTGAAATGACACGGGAAGACCCTCCAGTTGAGAGGAGCTAAGGGCCGGTGGGGGCCCCGCGGAGGGCTGCCGCCTCCCTGCTCCGCCCCTCCCGCAGCTCTGGCCGGACCTGCTCAGAGCGAGGGCCCAGGGAGGCCAGCTGAGCCTGCAGGCTCCAGGGGGCTAAAGGTGGACCCAGGAGCCCGCCTGTGTGAGCACATCCCTCCCACGGGGACACACACACACCGACAGACAGACAGACACACAGCCCACCTGAGATGCGCCCACACACACACACACAGATACTGCACATACAAACCCACATCCCACACAAACACCACACAAACGAGACATTCAGGGACACACACCCATCCACACACCTCAAGCAGGCAGGCAAGAAACACACACCCCACACACTCACACAGTGAGATGTACACACGTGCACAGACGCAGACAGGCAGACAGACATGACAAGTGACAGATACCAGCCCGACCCAAGGTGAATGGAGAGACACACACCCATCGTACAATAGTCCCTACACACAAACCTGCATCTCTCACAAACCCTCACACTGATGAGACACACACCGTATACACACCCCAGCGGACAAAACACACACACACACACACACCCACCACCACACACATCCCCCACAGACACACCCCGCACCCCACAGAAACATCCCCCCACACACCCCACATGAACTCACACAGGTGGAAACATGCACAACCGCACTCTCCCACCACACTCCTTCCTGGTCTAGAAAGGACCCGCCTCCACCAGGCAGGCCTCCGGGCAGCTGCTGGGGAAGAAGGGGCCCTGACACCCCATCCCTTCAGGGGGAGGGCCTCCACCCCTGCTGGGAGAGAGAATTCCACCCCCATGGGGTTGGGGTGGGGCAGCACCTGTGGCAGGCAGGCGTCTCTGCTCACCACCAGCTGGGAGGAAGAGAAGGCAGGAGGGTGGTTGGTGGAGCAGGAAATCCAACCTAGAGTGGTTGCGGACAGGCCAGGATGGCCCAGCAGGCCCCGCCCCAGGGCTTCAGGGTCCTGGTGCTGACGGGGCAGAGGGGACCCCACTGCTGAGTGGGAGGAGGCGGTGGGGGAAGGGAGGCTCTGGGGGCAGCCAGCCCCTCCCCAGGCAGGAATGGGCAGCTCCTGTGGCCGCCCCCTCCCTGCCCCCACACGGTTTGTGCAATGACTATAGTTGCAAGGCATTCCTCCAACTCCTTCCGCCTCATCCTCTCAAGGCCTCGGTGCCCAAGCTGGGCCCTTCTGGGAAGAGAGGACGAGCAGGAAGGGGAAAAAGTCCCATCTCCCTTTCCCTGGCTGCAGAGTCTTCCTGATTGCACACAAAGAAAGCGTAGCTCAGAGAGGGTGGAGTAAGCTGCCCAGAGTCACACAGCAGGAGAGGGACCAGGTAGCCTCCCCAGACCCCCAGTTGCCAAAACTCCAGGCTGATTCCATTCCTGGGGTGGCCTGCCCTGGCCTGGCCTCCCTGACTGCACTGGTTGAGTTATTGTCGTGGTGATTGTTGTCATTCATTGCTAACTCACTGGAAGTTTCTGTGTGCCAGGCACAGAGCTGAGTGATTCATGTGGATTTTTCATTCATCATTCATTTAACAATCTTTATTGAGCATCTACTACATGCCAGGTACTGTGCTAGGTACTGGGAAGACAGCTGTGAACAAAATTGAGATCCCTACCCTCAAGGAGCTGACACTTTAGGGGAGGCTGATCAGTTAAACTGATACCAGAGCAGGTTAATTTCAGAAGGTAACTGTTGTCAAAATGGAACCAGGTGATATAATAGAGGTGGCCAACAAAGGGGCCACAGTTCCCTCCCTGAGAAAATGACAATGAAAATGAGCCATCGCGTATCTCAGTATCTCGGGGAAGAGATTCCAGGCAGCAGGAATGGCAAGTGCAAAGGCCCAGGGGCTGGAGTGGAACAGAAAGTAGACATGTGTGAAGGATTGGCCCGTCGGGTAAGACTGCCTCACTGAATTTACATAACATTCTCAGCAGAAGGTGTTACTAGACCCATTTTGCAGGGGAGGAAACTGAGGCTTAGAGAGGTGAAGATGCCTGCCTGGGTCACAGAGCTGGGAGTGATGGAGCCCACACTTTAACCACTTTCTTTCTCCTCTGTGCCAGGCTTCATTTTGAGGGGTGCAGAGGTTTAAAAAACAAACAGAAACACCCAGTCTTCCAGGCACCCTGAACCCCAAAGGCAGCTGATCCTCGGGCAGAGGACTAGAGAGCCCAGACAGGGTGCTGAGGGGCTGGGGTCCAGCTCGCCTCTAACACGGCCATGCCGTGTGACCTTGGGCCAGATTCACAAGCACTGTGGTGCCTCCTCACTCCTCCTGCCTGGCCTGTGAGTGACCGGGTGGGACAGGAGTTCTCAGCCCCCGGGGCAGGGCACAGGGCTCCAGATCCCCAAAGCCCCGATGGGGGACGCAGGCAACTCACGACGGCCTCGTGCTGCCACCTGGTGGTGATGGCTGAGATGGACAGAGCCGGAGAGCATCATTCTCTTTAATCGCCCTCAAGACACAGCTCCTGGGGTCCCAACCCTGTGTTAGAGGGACCATCACCCTCAAAATCCCCAGCGAAGGAGGCAGCCCCTGACCCCATCCCAAGATGTGTGATCTCAAGTCTGTACAAAGACCCCAGGCCCTGGGGTGTGACATCAGGGCATTTCAGGCCCAGTGGGTGTGAGGAGGGGGGCACGTAGCTCATTCATTTGTTCACTGACTCATTCGTTTGTTCATTCACACACCTGTACCTGCTGGGCGGCTCCGCTACGCGGGGCAGCAGGCCTGCCGTGGAAATCAGCAGTCGCCGTCCTCCCTCCCGTGTCTCACCGAGGGAGACAGACCGTCACCAAGTCTCACATACCCCTCATATAGAAGTGTGGCATGCCCCCAAAATGGTTAAAATGGCAAATTTTATGTTACGTATATTTTACCACCATAAAAAAAATGGAAAAAACAAAATACCCTGCTGTCAGGGAGCTGCTGTTCTAGTCGGGGCGGACAGTAAAGCAGACGGATCTGTGAGACGTGCAGAGGGTCACAGAGAGAGGCAGGAAAGGACAGTGCCAGGCAGGGAGGGGTGTCGTGGGGAGCTCAGGGAAGGCCCTGAAGGAGGCGAGGGTTGGCGTCGGGCAAGTGAGTACCAGGCTCAGCGAGCAGGTGAAGAAGCCCAGGTGTTGGCAGGCAGCTGTGGGGGGGGAGGTCAAGGGTCAGCTGAGAGAGGGGTGACACGGGAACAAGACCTGAGCACAGAGCAAGCGCCTCCGTTTTCCACAAAGACAGGAGCCTACGCAACACCTTCATGTAAATCAGGAACAGACGCCCTCAAGACACTTCAAAGCTGGCCACATTCGAGGCCTCTGTAGGCCTGGGGCGCAGATGGTGCGAGAGGAAGCTGAGTCCCAAACGATCATTATTAGCGTTACCACTCTTTCAAGGAAGATGGGCAACCTTAGAGCTCATGCAAGTCTCCTCCGCTTTCCAATTTCTGGAGTAACCACGGCCAGCAGGTGGCGCTGCAGGAAGAGTCTGGGTGCAGTTGTGTTGCCGACCCACGGTACAGACAGGCCCTGACTTAGGATGGTTCAGCTGATGATTTTTCGGCTTTACGATGGGGCAAAAGTAACATGCATTGAGTAGACACTGTACTTCAGGTACCAGTACTTCAGGCCAGTCTGGTTTTCACTTTCAGAACAGTGTTCAACAAATTACATGAGATATTCAACACTTTATTATAAAATAGGCTTTGTGTTAGATCGTGTTGCCCAACTGTGGCTAACGTCAGTGTTCTGAGCATATTTAAGGTAGCCTAGGCTAAGCTATGCGGCTTGGTAGGTTACATACATTAAATGCATTTCGACTTACAAAATTTTCGACTTGATGCTGTGTTTATCAGGATGTAACTCCATCGTAAGCCGAGGAGTATCTGTATTAATAAAGCACGTGCTAATTGAGTGCTTCCTATTCTCTCTGAGGACTGGCTTCCTCTTTAGGGTAGACTGCAGCGATGGCTCTATTCTGCCTCCTCACGCGCACTGCCACGTAACTTCGCAGCTCCATCACAAGAGGGTGACTTGTTCCACTCTTTTCACTGGTGCCGTGTCACTTGCTTTGGTCGCTGGCGTGTTAGCTGATGTGACAAAAACAGAGGCTTGAAGCGGGCTTGCATCCTGGAGCTTGTGCCTTTGCACCCAACATCCCCATGAGAACGCAGCAGCTGAGGGTGAGAGACAAATGGAACAGAGTCCAGATGTCCTCTGCTGTCGGCTGAGTGTGTGCCCCTCAAATTCCTATGTAACCCTAATCCCTAGCCCTGAACTCTAGTTCCATGATAGGCAGGCTGAGGTGTTTAGGAGTAAAGTGTACTCATGTCGGCTGCTTACTTTACATTCATTAAAAGGGTAAGATGGATTGACCTAATCCCCAGTGTGATGGTGTTGGGAGGTGATTGGGTAGTGAAGGCAAGAGTCCTCGTGAAAAAGAAAATTATAACAACAAAAAATAAAAATAAAAAGGATAAATTAGGAAGGTAAGGTCAAAACAAAAATAAAAGAGACCCCAGAGAACTCTCTCCCC
>RJWJ010016287.1:0-34724 GCA_004363605.1 Indri indri
GATCTATTAGAGATGCTTCTTAAAGATGAAAGTGTCACAAGTTGCTTCCTATCTCTATTAGTTAAAATACAAAAAGAAAATAGTGCAAATAGAGTAAAAATATCAACTTCCCAACAAGTGTTCACAGGGATCTTCCTTAAGAGGTAGTCCTTATACACAGTATCCTTGTCATGTTGGATTTATTAACAAAAAGTTTAGAAACAATAATGCAAATTAATGTTAAAAATATATCTATGCGCTTTTGTCCAAATCGTATAACCCTGGGCTTGAATGAAACATCTGCTATTAATAAATAGCTGTGTTGACATTAAGTAACCTATTTTATTTTTCTGGCTTCAACTTATATTTTAAAATAATTATTTTATTCTATAAAAGTGATACACATATGGTTAAAAATTTTAAACATACAATATAGTATGCTGTAAAAAGTACATGTTCATCTCACCCTTGTCCCCTGGTTGCCCTCCATAGGAGCAAATACTGTTAACATCTTAAGATGATTCACCCCAGAGAGATAATGTGTGAATATAATCATATGTACATACATGTTTTAGTTTATATCTCAATCTGATAGGTTTAAATTATATATTATTGTTCTTTTAATGAACATTTCTTCAATGATTGGCAAGGCTGAAAATGTCTTCATTTCATTCAACTTCAACACATTAAATGTTGTTTGAATTTATTTTTCTATAAACTGCCTGCACATATCCTCTCCCTGTTTTCCTACTGGTTTTAAAATATTTTCTCTAATTGATTCCTAAAAACTCTTAATATATTAAGAAAGCCCTTTATTATACACAATATATTACGAATATTCTTTTCAGTTTGTCAATGCTATTTTATTTATAGTATTCTATTATTATGCAGAAAATGTTTAATTTTTACATAGACACATTTATCACTTTTTATGGCTTCTAAGTTTTGTGCCATGTTTAGAAAGGCTTCTCTCATTCCAAGATTAATTTTTAAATTCTCACATAATTTACTACCTTTAGAGTTTCTTTTGCACTGTTTAAATCTCTGATCCTATGAGATTCATCTTGGCATAGAACTGGGGTAGAAATTAATTTGTTATTTTCTAGAAAGCTAGGCAATTGTTCATCACTAGTTATAGTTATTGAATAAGTCTTTTTTTTCTACATGAATTTAAAATGCTTCTTTTATAACAAGCCACATTAGCATGAGGATTTTGGTATACATCTCAACTCTTCATTTGTTCTGTTGTTTTGTTTTTATGCACCAGTAAAATTTTATTTTAATTAATGTAGCATTTAGTACCTTGTAGAACTAATCTCACCTCAGAAATTATCTGTTTCTAAATTGTTGTTTATTCTAAAAATTATTTGTGCATTAATTGCATTGGTATAATGTTAATGTATAGATTAATTCAGGGAGATTTGCTGCCTTTAAAATATTGAGCTTCTCATCCGAGAACATGGTAGATATATCATTATATTTGTACAATTCTTATTTTGTTCCTCTATATTCTTTTAAAGTCCTGTTATATATGTCGAATATTTCTTAAATTTATTCCTATTACATTTTATCATTTTGTTCCTATAACTAACATCTCTTTTATTCCTTTATATTTTAACATAACTTTCATTGTACAAAGAAAATAACTGTTTCGAGTATATTAATATTATTTTATTTGTTTGTAATGGTTTCCAGCTGTACAATTTAATCATATATGTAAATAATGATAATTCTGTGTTGTCTCTTCAAACCTTGTATTTGTTTATCCTTTCCAATTGCACATTTAGGACCTCTAGAAGAACAGTAAATAATCATTGTAATAGTGGACATTATTGTCTTTCTCCTGTTGAAAATATTTGAGTAGTTTCACCGTTAAGCATAATGCAGGCTTTGGGGCTCTAAATCAGACAGATATTAGAAATACTACTATTGTTTTATCAATAGTTTTAAAATCAGCAATGGATTTTGAACTTAAATACTTTATACCCTTTCTGGGCATGATAATTTTTCTCTTCTGATATAATACGAACATAAGTTACATTAATAATTTGTCTAATAATCCTAATTTCCTTTCTTGGTAAAATAATGTATTCTTTTAAAGTAATGTTTGATTCTGTTTGCTAATGTTATTTTGGATCAATATTCACAAAAAGATTGATAGGTTATTTTTTACATGCTGTCAGATTTTGACAGAATTATTATGATGGATACATATGAAAAATGAAAGTTTTTCTTCATTCGCTGTTATAGAATCATTTCAATAGCATTGGAATTTTCTAATCCTTAAAATTTTTGGTAGGCATCAGGTATAATATAGGCTGGGCCCAATGCCTGCAACTTTTGGACAACTTTTATAATTTCTCTGAAATGGTCTATTTAGATTTTCTATCCCTTTGGAAGTCACTTTGGTAGTTTAAGTTTCCTAGAAATAGCATCCATTTTGTTTAGGTTTTTCAAATCCATATACATGAAGTTAAGCAAAGACGCATCTTAATTCCCAATTCCTTCAATATCTGCACTTAGGTTCTCATTTTTAATATCTGTGCTTTCTCCATTTCTCACCGTTTAAAAATTATGTTAATGGCTTATCTACCTGATTAACTTTTAAAAATGACAATTTCTTGAATTTATTAATTTCGCTCTTTTTTGTTATTGTAGCTATTCAGAAATTTCACATTTTATTTACTAATTTCTTAATTCTGATTTTCTTAGGTTTATTTTACTGGTGACCACAACTTCATATTTTGAATGCTTAATTTAGTTGTTTATATGCCTTCTTATTTGACAAGTTTGGTTTTTCCTCTTAATCACCTTTTTTGTGTCCTACAGGTTTTGGTGTGTATTGCTTTAGTATTTTGTTTTGATTTCTTCTCTCATCTGAGTGTATTTTTTCTTTTTTTTTTTGAGACAGAGTCTCACTCTTGCCCGAGCTTGAGTGCCCTGGCATCAGCTCACAGCAACCTCAAACTCCTGGGCTCAAGCAATCCTTCTGCCTCAGCCTCCCAAGTAGCTGGGACTGCAGGCAGGTGCCACGACGCCGGGCTAATTTTTCTATTTTTAGTAGAGACGGGGGTCTCACTCTTGCTCAGGCTGGTCTCGAACTCCTGAGCTCAAACAATCCACCCGCCTAGGCCTCCCAGAGTGCTAGGATTACAGCAGTGAGCCACCGCGCCCAGCCATCTGAGTGTGTTTTAAAAAAGATTAAAATTCTTTTTTGAGTGCTAAGGTTTTTTGTTTTTGTGATATAGGTATTTGTTACTAGTTTTATTTACTGTAGATAAAATAAAATGCTTACTTTTTGAAATGCATTAAGATTTTCATGGTCTAATAAATGGTCATTATTTAAAGTTGTATATATATTTGAAAAGAATATATATTCTCTGTATGGAGTTTAGTACATATCAATTATACCTACTCTATTAATTTTAATTTTAATTTTTATATTTTTACTGATTTTGGTCTACATGAAGACAGATGAACATCTATTATTATGTATTCTGTATATCCATTGATCTTTATGTATGATAAAACTGTTCCTTAGGGGGGAAAAAAATGAATTATGATCCGTCTTGAGAATGGAATATTATTTAACCATTAAAAATAATAAAATGATGATATGCATGTGTATGTATATACATATAACAGATATATGTATACATGTGTGATATATGCAAAGATATTCATGATATATTAAATGGGAAATTAGGTCACAAAACATGTATAAAAATAATCTATTGAAATACACACACAACACCTATGTGCACATATGGAAACAACATTCATCAGAAATCAAGCAGCGGGGAGGTGGGAGGAGGGGATGGGTAAATTCACACCTAATGGGTACAATGCACACTATCTGGAGGATGGGCAGGGTACAAAAGCAATTCATGTAATGCAAATGCTTATACCTTTGTAATATTCTTAAATAAAAAATAAATTAATTAAGACACACACACACACACACACACACACACACACACAAAACTGTTCCTTAGGAATCTTTATGCTATGTTATTTAGTAGATAAGTACTGATGGCTATTGTACCTTCCTGTGAATTATATATAGAATTTGTCATTATACAATGCCTTCTTAGTTTTATTTAATGTTTCTTTGCTCTGAATGCAATCTTGTCTGATACCATAGCCCCTAGATAATTTTGTGTTTTCATATGCATGCTACAATGTGTTTATCCTTTTCTCTTTACCTGTTCTGAGACACTTCGTTTTAGAAGAATCTCTTATGGTTAGCATATAGTTGAATTTTCATTTGTGATTCAGTCTGAAAGTCTTCATAGGTGACTCTATAACATTTACTTTTAGTGTATATTTGTTTTATCATATTTTAATTTTTTGCCATTGTATTTTAATCCTGACATTTAGTTCTTCTTCTCTTTTATATTTTATTACATTGTGTGGGTTTACTGCGCTTTATTTTTATGCAAGTATTTTCTTAAATTATATGTCCTTTTGTCTTTTATATTCTACTCAATGGTCTGTGTTTGCTTTATTTTGCTTTTGTACATGCATTTTCCTCCTAATAATTTGAAACGTTTATCATCTTTTTATGTTTACAGTTTACAGTGTTTACCTTTGTAATTTTATATAATATGTTTAATTGTGTTTTTAAGACACATTATCTTGACTTTGCACTGTGAATGATAACTAAATTAAATATACATCCATTTCCTTCTATCTTTCTTCCCTCAATTCCACCATTCAATTTGTTTGTCTATATTATTATCCTTAGTTCTTACAGTAGTTTTCTTCCTACCGTTAAATGATATTCTGAATTCTGCTTAGGTAGTATGGCAAAGATGCTGTCATAAAAACCTTGTTAATATGGATCAATTAAAAATGCTGGATATAATATTTAACCTTTAAATGAATAACTGAACTGGCAAGAAGCTGAGCCTTAACCATGAGCAGCTATGGCCTCATAGAGTAAACAAAGAACTGCCACTGGCAGCTGCTCTGGGAGCATCCAACATCTCTGCTGGTGGCCTAAAGCATGGGCCTTAATGGGCCATACATGTTTAGGGGACCAGAGAAGGCTAAGCCCGCTCACAGAAGAAGGTTTGGATCAGATTCCCACACAAATCTAGACCCTCCCAAAGTGAAACTTTTGGTGAAAAGGTAAAGATGTTATAACTAACTACATTATAAAATTAATTATAATTAATAACGTAGTAATTCATTAACAAAACACCCAGCAGAGGGAAATCGAAAACAGACGTTTGCTGTCTTAGACTTGATTCTTGGTGGAGGGTTTGGGAAAATATTTCCACGAGAATTCAAAACCACAAGCAAGCCTTTACATGGGTTTGGGGATAGATTTCAAAGAATTCAATGACTTTGAAAAACCCAGAGCTAAGAATTTAATTTGAACTGTTCTAACTATGTAGTGCCCCTAGGTGATGGATAGAAGCAAATATAAATTATATCTAAAGCAAAACACTTTAAACTTGAGCTTCAAAAAATTCCCACAGCCAAGGAATGTGAGCTCAGACTCAAAAATATCATATTAAATGAGGAAATAAACCACCATGAGCAAGTGTCAATGGAATGAAAAAAACCCATCACCACCAACAGCATATATTAGATCCACTAAGACTACAGGACTAGAAATTGTTACATAGGAGATATAAAATAGGTAAGTTTAATGTGCTTAAAGAAATAAGAGGCAGTGGTTTATCTATCTGATTCACTAAGTATTACTAAGAAACAAAAGACTATGAAAAATGACTAGGCAAAATAAAAAATGAACTAAATAACTTCTAGAAATCAAATTAGAACCTCAACGGACTTAACAGTAGACTCTAACAGCTGTTTGAATGCAGTAAAGAGAAAATCAGTGAACATGGAGGGTAGAGAAGGGAGGTCTAACAAAATTCTAGTCAAATTTCCTGAGGGGGATAATAGAATTAGGGAAAGGCACTATTCAAAATGATGCTGGCTGAAATTTTGCAGAAATAATGAAAATACAAACCCTTAGATACACACAATCCCAATAAAGTTCAAATAAGATAAAAAGAAAAAGTCATCTAGATATACAATGAGACTGCAGATTGCCAAAGACAAAGAGAAGTTCTTAAAAGGGGATAGATTAAAAAGCAGAACAGAAAACTTGAAAGGAATGACAATGTGTTTGAGACCATCAAAAGATGGTATAGTATCTTCAAAATGCAAAGAGAAAACAACTGTCAACCTAGGGTTGTATAGCTAGTGACAAATCTTTCAATGTGAAATTAGCACATTTCAAGCAAACTAAAAGATCTCTTTTCTAAAAAAAAAAAAAAAAAATTAAGAGGAGAAACTTCAAGACACAGAAAAAATGATCCCCAAAAGGACGGAGACACAACAGACAATGCTAAGCCAAGACATTGGTAAACGTGTAGGTAAATTTGTATTAACAACAATAATGTCTTGGTTGTAGGGTCAAAAACAGAATTCTTTTCATAGAAAGCATCTTAGAAGACAATCCTGTTTTATGAAACACACTCAGCAAAATGCTGCTAATTAGTGCTAGGTGGGGCAGCAGAAACAGACTCTGCTGGTGTAGTTAGTACTGATGCCTGCCCAGCCTCTCAATTTCAACTAAACTTTGTTCTTCACTTATTGCAAAGAACTCATTTTATGTTTAAAATTATTGGTTATAATAGTATTCACTGGTGTGAAGATTTAATAAGTTCAACAATTTCAACTATGAATGTCATGATTATGTCCAATATCAAACTAGGAGGTCTAGTCATACCAAAGCTATGAGAATCGGTCTCTTAAATCTTGACATATTTGTATTAAAGATCAGAGGAAAACTTGGCAAAAAATATAGCATACTCATATCATCACTGAATTTTTACTTTCCTAACTACCATGATGAAATTTCAAGTTTCTCTTTGTTTTGTTTTTAAATAAGTCATTATGATGCCATCATGAGATCATTTCTAACCCAGTGGTGCCAGGCATTACTACCATTTGAAATATAGTTATGCCTTTCAGCTGTGGCTTAGTAATGATATTAAGTCTGAATTTTCTTGCGAAAGCAATTTATTCATGTCACCACTTACTGCTGTAAGCTTGTTTATGGCTTTTTAAATGGGATCTGTTTCACCATTTGGTTCTTTCTTCAGCACATTTTGCCTTTTGTAAAACACATACATTTCCTCCAATGCAATCAAAAATGATGACAGAGAAGAACTGAATTAAAATGTAAGGTTACTTCCCAGAGTATTTACATATGATGACCAGATTTACAAAGAGGAAAGGGGAAGCACATTGTGACCATGGAAGAAATGTTCAGAATCCTGCAGAAATCCTGAATTGTGATGTTAAAACCCTCAAGTAACTACCTTTTTGCTTATGCCTACTCTGTTATGAAAATTGAAATATTAATAAAATTAATGTTCATAGTAATGTTCTTTAAAAATAAAGACTGGCTCTTGAAAAGGGAAAAAGAGGTGCAATAAAGTCTGTAGTTTTGTACCTTGACTGGGATGGTGAAACTACACGTGATCAAATAACCTAGAACTGTACCTACCCTTTATAGCAACCAATCTGGCTTTGATATTGAGTGCTAGTTACCTAAGAGGTAACCTATAGTGGAAACTGGTGAAGGATATGCAGGACTTCCCTATTATCTCTGCAACTTCTTGTGAATCTATAGTTACTTCTAAATAACAAGTTTAAAAAAATCTACTTCCTCACCTCTCAGTTTTAAAAAGGATGAAGAGGGATTTTTTGCTGGCCCAGGGGAAAATGCAGTGTAAGCTTGGCTTTCTAGCCTCTGTTCTGGAAATAGGAGCTCTTGGAAATTGTGATGTTCAATAACCACCTCTCCTAGGTCTTTCCTTCTTTCCGTCACAGTGCCAGCTGCCAATGGTAGGAAGGACTCTAACTGCCTGAGCTCATAGACACAAATCCCAGAGCCTGTACATGTCTCAGCAAGGTAGAAATTAAAAATTTGGTAAAGGGGCAACATAGAGGATATGACACCCAACGGGCCCATTTATGTTGCCTGTCAGTGCATCCCTGCCACAGCTAAATAGTCATACGTACCAGTGCCCATCAAATCACTAAGCCCTTTATGCACGTAATCTCACTGAATCCTCTCAACCCACCATGAGGCTGGTAAGATCATACTTATTTACGTCTGACCATAGGCCCAGGAATCACGTTGCCTTGGTCAGAGATGCAGCAGTCATTTAATCTCTATTCTCAGACCCTTCGAGTAGCTACACAAAAACTCTACTTAGAAAATTCGAAGAGGAAACTTGAGTGCTGGATCGCTAACATTAAGATTTTTTTTTTGTTTCCCATGTGCTGGACATTAAGTTACATGTTTTACAGGGAATATCTCATCTGATTATCCCCAACAACCTGTAAAATAGGTCCTGTTATCATTATTTCTTTCCTTTTTGATCGAGGAGGAAACAGGCACAAAGAAGTCAGGGACCTTGGCGAGGTGGTAGAAGACCTAGGATTTGAACCTGGGAACCCCAGTGCAAAGCTCCTGCTTTTAACCACCTTGCTACTCTGTGCGTCGCCAACAACATCATGGATGTAATAAAGCAGTTTCTTCAGGTGTCGCTGAGGTGTTGATATTATCCACATCCAGGTTTCCAAATTACCACTAACCACGGAACACAGAGTTCACAACTTCTTCCACTCATACAATGGGGAATGTGACCAGGTGGTCTGAGAAAAATAATTCCCTAGTCAAATGAATGTGAGAAAACCAATATTAAACATACAGACATTAAAAAGATCAAAGAGACTTTTAAAAACAGGACCTCTCAGACTGTGATGTTTAGCTATGCATTGTAAATCTCCAAGACAGGAATATGTGTATTTCTCAAGCCTATTTTTCCACATGGCACACCGTTCACGTTTTGCACACCAATTTCCACAGAACTCAGTCGGAGAAATAATATTCTCCCTCTATTCCGGGTGGTGCTTTTGTTCTCTTCCCTCGGTGCAGTCTTGATTCTGTGCTGTTGCTGCTTCCGATCCATTACCACCCCTGCATTCCACTGTCTTGCTGAAGCTTTTCTTTTCCTTTCTTGTGCCTTCTTTCTCCATTTTTGGAAACATTTCCCTCTTACTCCCAACTTCAGAAAGAGCGTCCGTAAGCAGTGAGTGTGTGCCTTGCTTCTCGCCGGTGCACAGCCAGACAGCAGAACAGTTCTCACAGAGGACCTCGGACTCTTTCTGGCCTTTTTTTTTTCTTTTTTAATTGCTTCTTGTTTTTTTTCCTAGGAAAATAGACATTCTGAACTCTTCTAAGGCAACTGATATGTTATTTTACTGATGATAACACCAGAGAGCTGGATAGTTTATGGTAAAATAACAGATTTTTAAATATTATGTTAGAATATATATATATATATATATATATATATACAGGCACATATATATACATATATATTTACCTATATTCAAACCCTGCAGAATAAATTTGAAATCTTCCCACAGACATGGAACAGATATTTAACACATAATATTGAACACTGTAGAAAACTAGATAAAATGATGGTTGAGAAAACTTTTATACCGGTAGACCTAGTACCTATAATTTGTCATGTTAACCAAAAGGTATTACATGAAGTAAGCCCGTTGTTCAACCTGTAGAGCGCTGAAAACACTCGTCATTGCCTTACACTTCATCCAGCCAATTAAAAAGAAAGGCATTTTATTTTAGGAACATTAGATTATAACAACGTTAGATTTAACATGATAGGTATATTATTTGATAATAAAAACCCATCCCATCATAATCATAGAAGTACCAATACTCTTCTTTTCTGTTCATTTTGAACTCTGTTTATTTTAAGAGTAAGGAAGAATAGTGAGAATTATTAAGAGACTCGTGAAAAATAATATAAAGAAAAAATTTAACTGTACGATGAGAAACATTTCAATTCATACATAGGATGAATATTAGCACACAGATTATAAAACTTGAAATGTGCAGAATTCTAATATTAATCAAAATAATTTGTAGCACATTTTTTAATTTTATTAATAAATATTTTTTTAAAAACGGCTTATAGTACAAAATTTGTGATAAAAAAATTGTAACAAGAAAACTTATTCAATTGATTTTGTAACTACAGTATTTTGCTAATAACATGAACCATAATAGTAAAAATTAATCTGATGATGGCTGGTGCATGTCTGAAGGCCACGCCCAGGTGTGGGAACTGCCACTCAAGGCTTGTGGCTGGGAGGCCCCCTGACCTGGCCTCTCAGCTCCTTTCACCTGCTCTCCCTGCAGCCTTCCCGTCTTCCCCTGTGCTTGGGGTAGGGTGACCCATTCTGCTTGGCTGCCTGCGTGCCTGGGCAGAGAGTGGCGCCCTTTACCGGGCCCTCCAAGTGGTTTGGTTCTCAATCCACTGGGAGAAGAAACAGCCAAGCCTCAGAGATTAGAGTACTCAGCAGAGCTGCTTGATCACTATGTGAGCTACTTGTTGTGCTGACATCTTTAGGTCTATTTCCTTGTAGGACGACGTAAGATACCTAATTCTAAGGGCTGCTTCCAGGCCGAAATGAGACCACGTGCACGGAACCACTTTCAAAGTACCTGGTCCTCCCCGGGTGCACCTCCAGCGCGTGTTCACGGCTGCTGTCTGGGTTGAGACATCTGACTTGGTTCCTTCTCCCATCTCCAGTGACATGAGGTCATTTACAAGTTACATTTACAATTTATAACGTTTACAAATATTAAATTCTCATCCACTAAAAAAAAAAAAAGTAAAAATTAGAACATTCTGCTACTGCAATTACGGTGTTGAAAAGAAATTTTCCTTAGACTCTGAAAATTATCTGAGGTATTATCTGAAATTTTTCTTGGACTTTGAAAATTATCTAAAGTACTTGTTTCCCAATATTTTGCTTATGACAGTCCAGTCTAAAGCGGAGAGTCCTTTCTTTCTCCAACTGAGCTAATTTTAATCAGACTACTATTTCTCCATTTGCTATTCTCATAGGCTTCCCCAGTTTTGAGTGACTGCAGATGACTTGAGTAATGGAAAGTGTTTTAGAGGGTCATGCACAAAAATAACAAATGCTAATTCAGGCAGAAAACAATTGAGTTTTCATATTTATACACACAGAGAAAATTTATATTTTACTAGAATGTGAAAAAAAGCCATGAAACCTCCATTCAGGTTAATATTTCTGGCCAATTATATCTTATCTTTACCTATTATTTAAATTAATCCTCTCATATTTCTCCAATGCCAAAATTGAAATATAATTCATTCCTTTGTTTCTCAATAAAATGTTACTCATAAAAACACATAGATATAAATTAGTTTGGGCTTTACTCAATTCTAGGGTTGCCAGATAAAATACAGGGTGCCTTGTTAAATTTGAGTTACAGATAAACAAGTACTTTTTTTTTTTTTTAGCATATTTATGTCCCAAATATTGCATGGGACATACTCATACTAACACATAATTTATCATTTATCTGAAATTCAGATTTAAGTAGGCATGTTGTATTTTTATTTACTAAGTCTGGCAACCTTACTTAAGTCCTTTGTTGCTTTTATTCCCACAAGTCATAGGAAACTCCACAAAATAGCATTCTTTTTTGTTACGTAAAAATACAGATATAGGAAAACTAGTTTCATATGCACACTATGCAAAGGGAAACATGAGACTATATCCTGGAGTCCAAAATGGCAGGATTCTTTAGCCATTTGTAATTGGATCACAAAAGGCAGAATTCTGGAAAACAAAGACATTGCTTGGAACACTAAGGCTGTAGTAATTGATAAAAGTTTAGCACCTTCATTCTAATTTAAATTAGAGAGCACATAATTTGGCAAGATCTAAGGCAATTACTTAAAAAGAAGAGCAGGTGTAATTGAGCATGCAGCCTTGTCATCTTGTCATTTCGAGAGCAGGTAGATTCTGCCATTGAGGAAGTGTGGCTATGCCAAAAGCATTTGTGGAAACCCTATTTTGTGTGTGTGCTCTGGGGAAGAAGGAGATTGTCGGAGGGAGGGTCAGGGTTGCAAAGATAGGAATGTGGCTCCCTAGGGGAATTAATATTAGAAAGCACCCCAGACAAGGCTGAAAACTAACACTTGACTTGATGAAACTATCCAAACTAAACAAATATCGGGACCAAGAGTTAAAAGGTAGAAGACACATTACTTGTTTAGAGAAATGATCAAGATTTTAAAAAAATAGGTATAATATACTTGGCAATTTAATTGTAACTGCTTGTCAGGTGTTCTTGTTAAGTCTACAATTTCCCCCTTTTGTTTTTCATGGCTTTTAATCTTAATTTTCTTTAACTATACAAGATTCACAAAATTACCCTGTTTGGTGGGACTGCAGCATTTATTTTGCATGACTTCTTTTTTGATCGTTTCTTAACATGAACAGCAAATATCTTCAACACCACCTAAAAAGATTTACCTACACTTCACAATAAAAGACTTTCAGTTAACTTCTGGGGTTTTAAAATAATGAACTGTCAACCACCAGAATAGTGAACTCTGAACTTCAAGCAAACTGCAGAGAAAGTTAGCACATCTGCCTCTATCTAACAGAACTCAAAACACTTTCCTTGAATTAATATATTCATTATATATTTCCAAGGAGAATCAAATGACAGGTTCTACAAAGGTTGCCTTAACTGCAGTACTTTAAAAAGTTGCTTAGCAAGAATATATAGCCCTAAACACGCACTCCATATAAAACTGATGATTTCATTAGATGGGTTGTGCCCCCAAATTTAGATATTAGGGTCAGTTTTGGTCAACACTTACCCCTGAATAACCTGAGTCCTTAAACAATTTACAGTTCCTTGTATGGGGTCTTTGTTGAGGCTTCTCCTGAGCATAGAGGCTATTCCTTTTTCTTTCAAGTGTATTCTAATTCAAATGCTTCTTTCACTGAAATAGCGTGAAAGGAACCTCCAGGCAATGGTGAAGGGGTTTTTCCCCCCCCTTTCAAGACAACTGGGCATTCGCTAAGTTTCAGGGAAGCACCTGTATTAATTGTATTTCCTGCTCATGTGTTGCTTTTGTTTGCAATAAAAGAATTCATCTCAGGTGAGTTAACCTTGCTTTTCAGAGAGGGCACCTGCAGTTATCCTGGTGCTTATTGTAAATCAAAACATGTTGAGCCTTTAAAGAGGGAAATAAAGAGGTGCTGACAAGAGGGGATGCCAGCAGGATTAGGCGACTTTCTCACCACTTGTGTTATCAGGACGGAGAACAACTGAGTCACATTAAATTACAGGGGGGAGAAAGATTCCCAGAAATTCCACAGATGGGAGGTTGACCGGCTCTTCAGTAAGCCTGGGAAGAGGAGGGGTCTGCGAGGAGGTATGAAAAGACAACTCCCTCCTTAGCCTCAGGCTTCTATAATTGACCAAGATTTTTCAGCTTGTGATTTGATCCAGCCAAACCCTGCTAGAGGCACTTGCCCCCAACTGAGACCAAGGCTGGAGTGAATAAGAATTAGGTGACTCACTGGTATGTACAATACGTGCATTCACATCTATTAGGATAAATGACACGTCGCTCACTTTAAGCACAGGCAGCTGGAGATTGTCATATTCTGAAAATGACAACTGTTATTTATTTATTGAGAATATTTATACAGGTTCTTCCTGGGCACGGAGAATGCATTTTTCAGCAGCACTATGACACCGGCTGTCACGTGTCTAGAACAGAACACAGAAAACCATTAGCACGAGCGGAGACAAAGCACGTATATTCGGGGCAGCAATCTGTCGGAAGGGAGATTTAGAAGGTCGAATGTGGCAGGTTTTTAAGAGAGGCCGAAATCGTCATCTTAACAGTTTCAAGCTCCTCTGAGGAGAAAAGGATTGTTTTCCCACATAGCATGCTTTCGTTAACTTCCACAGGACCAGTTTTGAGGCATTGATTACTTTGGTCAAAGGGTTCACATTATATAATACAATTCAGGGGACATGTTAGTCAGCTGGTGAAGGAGGGATAAAGAAAGTACTTGGGACCAGAAGCAATTCTTCTTATCTCTTTTCTACATATCGCAGTATTGGAAGCTCTAGAGAAGGCTCTTTCCTGCTCTCTGCTATAACTTTCCCTGTTAAAAGAGGCAGACTCTCTTAAAATGGTATTTCTCCAACTAGGGTCCCCTGTTCAAATTGTCCATTCCTGGTCACATTCCAGACCTACTGAATCAGAATATCTGAGAGTGGGGCCTTGAACTATGCATTTTAACAAGTTTCCTCGGATTCTACTTTTGCACATGAAGAATTGAGAACCATTACCTTGGGAGGATAGAGTGAGGCTGTGTAAATGAGTGCGTTCTGAGCTTACTAGATTCTAAGTGCTGGTTGACATTATATTTACAACAACAAATATTGCTTGATGGCAATTCGAATCAATGCAGAATATCTGCACATACGCTACCTTTCTTAAGGGACATTGTCCTTTCCTAATTATATATACAAGTGTGAAAGACTAAGTAAAACCTTTCCCAGAGAATCCTTTAAATACATATACATTCTAGAAAAATTCAATTAAACATAAAACATTTCTCTTACAGCCACCTGGAACTAATTTTTTGGTAGGTTGGCCTATTCTCCAATCGCAGGGATGGAATTTGCAGAATCCAGTGTGCCATATGTGAGATTGACCTGTCTCCTCTTGCTATAGTAAATCCTGGAGAGTAATCCTTCTTAGAAATAGATTAAGTCCACTTGCAAATGGATTTTAACATGAATATGAAACTGCATATATAAATTTAAATGTCAGACCATTATTTTGTTGGGAAAGACTAAAGAAATCCCATGTCAAACTGGTATTTTCTCCTTTTTTTACATTAAAAATATTTCTTATTACCAAAATAAAATGTGGTCATTAGGGAAAAAAACCTAAATGATACAAATAAGTATTTTTCTTTTTTACAAAAAAGAATTTCAAATCTTACAATTTAACTTGCCCAGACACAACCACTGTTAACACCTTGATATGTATATGTCCATATCTACTGTGTAGATAAAGAAATTTTTTAAAAGGCAAAACTGGGATTTTTGCCATTCATATTGCTTTGTATCCCATTTGTTTCATGCAAAAATACATTATAAACAATTTTCAAATCAATACATATTATTATGGAACATTTTAAGATGTTGCATGCATTGATTGTGTGGATGTGAAAGAAGGTATTTAACCAACCCCTGACTTTTGAATATTTAAGTTATTATTTCCAATTTTGCTGTTAAAATCAGTGAGATAATGACAGCCAAAAAAAAAAAAAAACCCAAAACAAAAACTTTGCTGAATGGTCCATCTCTTGAGTGAGGCAGATTTATGTAACTACAACAACCAAATGCCAACCATTGGAAGTAGGTTGTAAATAAGCTTGTGGTTCCTGATACCAGGCTGAAAGGGGGACAGTCCCCAAGAGCCATTCCTTCTCATTCCCCTGCCTGGGACACCAGGAGCTCCTTCCCACTTTATTCCCTGTCCCTCATCCTCTGAATATTCTGGGGATATGAGAACTACCCTTCCCCACAACCGAAAAAATTAACTTGAAGCTCCTGTCTCTAAATTTAAATATAATAATTATACCTTTAGCAAGAAACTACACTGAGCCAGGATGTACAGGGGATGAGTCCTGCCTAGTTAGAGGCCCAAAAGCAGATTTTTCATGACTCTAAGGAAGCTTAAGCTTCCCAGTCATTTACTTGCATGGGTGCCTTCCAAATATTATTATTTTTTTAATTTTCAAAATTATCCTAAAATCGAGAAACAAATTTGGAAAGATGTTTTTATAATGCTTTAGTGAAACAAGTGAGAATTTATTTTCAGTGTCCTCCTGTTTTGAATGTTTTTGAAGGATACCATTTTTATCATCTATAAATGAACTAAAAACTAAAAGGAAATTCAGGGAAAAAATGAATGAAACATAAAACTAAAAGCAATAAAGATGAGTAATGAAATCAACGGAAAAATTGCTCTGATACAGAGAAGCAACATAAACAAAAAAAATTCAGATTAAAACAAAACCAGTAATTGATTAAGAAAGATATATTTCGATGATGTCATCTGTAACAGGCTGGCTAATAAGTATATTTCAATCCAAAATATATTTAAGATTAATCACTGAAACGTGAAATACCCTGAAATATAGCTCATCTATAAAAAAATTGAATAAACATTTTCCCAAATTTAATAAGAATTCTAAAAATTTACATGACATTACCAATAACAACTTGTGAAGCTGAAACTTTTCTCAAAGTAATAAAAAAATTTTAAAATAAATGCTGCTAAAAAGAAGACTGAATTATCTCTTTTCTTTCTATAAAAGTATTATAAAACCATTGTCATATGAAGAGACAATCAAAGATTCTGTTGCCCCCAAAGTTAGAAAAGAAGCATTATAGGAGAGACAGGCAGTTAATTTTTAAAAGTCACATTATTCTTTTTTTAGATTTTGTGATGTTTGTAGATTTGTCAGCTTAAAATTTGTTTCTTATTCCAATAATTCATTTCTGTGTCTAATTTTATATTCATGAATTTTCTATTCTTTTTGTTAGAGAGGGTCTCCCCCCAACTTATAACCTGGATTTCAGACTCATAACCTGGATTCACCCCTGAGACTGTCCAAACCCATAAAGCTCAGTTGCATAAACATTGATTTACATCAAGAAGGTGGTTGTGGCCAACAAAGAGGTGTGTAGCCACACTGAAGATCAAAGAATAGAGCAAGCTTTGCAGCCTCTGCAGGGATGGGCTGAAGGGAAGGGTGTTGGGAAGGAGTCATGCAGAAATTGTTCATAGGATGCAGTGGACTTGGGAAACTCCTGGTAAAGTAACTTTCCTAAGCAGCATGTTAGGTCCCTAAGTGGTGCTTAACTACATCAGAAAGGTAGCAGATGAAGGATCAGATTGTTAGGGAACAACCTGCTTGTAAAACCCAAAGAGCAGTAGTTGATCTGATAACTCGAGGATTCTTAATAGCTCAACACAAATAAACCACTTGTAAATGCCCTTGGGCTGGCCTGGCTCACAACCCTTTTCACATGGCAGTAATATATGGCCAGTAATTACCATAATGAGCCACCAGAAGGCATTTATTTGTTAGCCTTGGAAGAGCTTGCATCTGGCTTTTAGGTGTGAAGCAAGGAGAGGAGAATGACAAGAAGCATTTGAATATACATTTCCTCCGGGCAGCTACTTATTTGAACAGCTGCTTATGAGACACACAGCAACATTAAGAGTCAGTCCAATTCGGGAGGCTGTGTGCATCTTGATTTCTATTTTTTTTCTTTGAAGTACAGGACCAGCCTATTTTCTCCCCGGGGTAATAATTTCTCCAAATTAAAAGTGGTTACCCGACTTAAAACCTGTGACAAGTCTATTGTGTTGACCTCTACAGCTGGGAGAGGGTGGAGGTTGCCAGGGAAATGGGCTCTAGAAATGAAACATGGAACATGCTCAGAAGTCACGTGCCAAATTGTTTGGCTTTAGATTAAGTTTCATAGGAAAAATGATCCAGAGCTTACTTTCTTTATTTTCTGTCTTTGTCAAAACAAAGACTGTGTAACAAAGGCAACGTTTTTTAGCCATCTGCTGAAAATACAAAAATATTTTTTATCAAAATAACAAATTGGTGGTTTGTTGTGTCAGCTCGTACATTTAATAATTCCAATGATAAGCGTTCCCCAGATATCAGATAGAGGCAAATTTGCCATCTGAAGAAAAGAAAGGAATCTAGGTATATAAGAAATGAGCTTAAAATGACACTGCAGTTGGTCTTGCAAATGGAGAATGGGGAATATTTTGAAGGGAAAGTCATATAGAAATGGACAGCAGGGGAAAGTCTTTGAATCTCTGTAATTCTATGGCAAGGAATCAAAACAAACGCGTGCTCTCCTTTACCACTGAGCTACTGTCATGGTCAGGGCCGACTGCTCATCACCTTAACATCTCTGCTTATGGGAAGATATTGGAAATGCTGTACATTTCCTGAGCTATTAGGAGTATATGTGAAATAATGCCTCCAAAACACTCAGGAGCATAATGCAAAGGTCACAGGTATTTCTTTTTGACCCAAAGTTTACCTTAGATAAAGAGATTTATATGGAACTTGGAAGAAGGATATCAGAGGTTTGCCTTGACATTCATGGATCACTGAGCAGTTCCAAATGCCTTTAAGAAGATTATCAGGTGGTTGCATTTTCTGAAGTTTTCCTGATTTCTCCTTTTACCTAGGGGTCAAACCGTAGGCATTTGGTAGCTTACCCTTGAGATATTAGCAAGACACAAGATGACAGGGCCTGCAAATAAAATACAGATCAGTACTACAGATTCTCCCTATGCATTCATCAACTTATAATTTTCTTTTGGACTGCTGCATTTTATTTTATTGTTTGGTATAATAAATAACCTTAAAATTATATATATATATATATATATATATATAAATCACACACATATATATATATATATATATAATCATATGGTTCAAGGATCTAACAGTATAAAAACTGTCTATAGTAAAATGTCCCCTCACCCTTGTGCCAAATCAGCCTAGTTATTTCCCACCCATTCTTTCTGCCCTAAATAACCAATTAGTTGCAGTGTTCTTCCTGTATTTTTTTTTTGTATATTTAAGTAAGTAGATACATATATATTGTTCTTACCTATTTTATGCAAAAGTCAATACACTCTGCATACTGTTCTGTATCTTACTTTGTCCCTTAATATATCTTGGGGTTATTTTTATCCTAGTACATGGTTTTTTCATTCATTTTTATAACATATTATCTCATTGTTTGAAAGAATTATAATTTACTTAATCCAAACATCAACATTTTTAGGTCCTGGTCACTCCTAGAAACACAATAAAAAATATGACATGGCAAACTATAAGTACTTTCATTTGTATTAAACTTCAAATTCATTTTTATTTACCTGTAGCCTGAAGTTTTAAGCTCCAGAAAATATAGTGGACCTGTGGAGTCAGGGATTACTGGAAAGAATAACCTAATTTATGAGTTTGAGCTGGGTAGAACATAGACTCAATGAAAAATATTTAAGATGTTACTAGTTCTCAGTAGGCTTTTATCCTGGGTTGCCCGTATTCTATGGGGTATTTGTCATGCCCGCCTTATTTTTTAAAATATTGTATAAACATTCAGACTAACTTCGATTTTTTTCCAAACATGGGAACAGCTGCCCTACATGGCTTTGTCTCTCAGACCACAGAACTAGTGTTTCTTTAAGGTCTCGCTACCTCTCTGATCCTACTTTTACATTTAATTAAGGTAATCCTTCAATCTACATCCTCTTCCAGACCCCATTCTCCTTTCTTTCTAAGTTGTTATCCATGTTCCACCTGAAACAGGAGATCATATTGCAGTTTTGGTCCTAAGCTCATTAAAAAAGAATGCATCTGGCATTTCTCTGGGAGGAAAACGGGCTTTCAAGTTCTAATTGGAAAGATCTGAGGAGTGTGGAACCACGATATCTTTTTGACCATGGGCCCCAGACCACGGAGTTTATACGCTCACTGTGGAAAACGCAGGATCTATGATCTTGGTTGCAGTTGTTGTTTGCCTGCTAAATAAAATTAGATTAAAACATTTTTTTCTAACCTCCTTCCTGATGTGAGTAAAATTACGTAGGTATGTGCAGTCTCTTGTGATTAATATAATTTGCTTTTCTTTAGCAAAACTGCATGAGGTTTGTGGATAACCATAAACTATTAGAAAAATTCAAACAAAGAGAAATATAACCAAGAGTGAAGCCGTGCCATCAGAGAGGGAGAAAAACAGAAAATAAATGAGAAAAAAAGAGGAAGGAAGAAAGGAAGGAAAGAAAAAAGGAAAGGAAAGGAATTCTTTCTTAGAACTGAAGTTGCTGGCTTTGTCTTTGCCACCCGTCAATATGAAAGATTTAAGGCTTTATCAGGATGGAGAGATAATGCTTGGGACTTGGTTTTGCCTGAAGGAAAAAGCTAATGAATAGCGTGTTTTCTCTCCCTCTCTCTCAGCAAAGGTATTGGAGACTCAAAGCCATTTTCCCTGCAGAAATTGAAAGGACAGAGGACTGGCAAAAACCAAACACCAAAACAACAAACAACAAAACAAAACCTGAATGATGATATTAGTAGTTCCCTGCCAATATATTTACATGAATGCATGCAGTCACACCAACATTCCTTTATGTGTCCATATGCCTATCAGCTGCTTGCCTCATCCCCAAAGATACTTAATAAATATTTGCTGATGAGACTGATACCAGGTTATATTATTTCCCTCCTTGCTTCTACACACCACATGATAATGTCATCTTTTTCAGTATTGTAAGTTTATCTAACAATGCTTCTTTTCCCAAGTCCTCTTTAAAAAATGACATGTATTTTGATCTTACAAGGCTTTAAAAGAGAACAAGAGGACTAGCAGATTCCCTTCCTGCCCTTCTGACCCACACCCATCCTGGGGTCAGTGTCCTGGCCTGTATTTATAGTCACTAGAAAATAGGTGCCAGATTCTCTTCTCTTGCCTTCAACCCTGGCTCTGCATGTATTTATTTCCACCTGTTGAGAATGCAGTTCCACTAAAATTTTGAACCAAGCATACAGATCTCTTCTGAAATAATCATAAAAGGATTTATTTACCTAAGAACATGTTAGCCTATCTAAACATCTGCTACTCACAAGTGATTACTTGGGAATTTCCAGGTCACACAGGAACACGCGAGTCTGTTGCTACTGGATTCATTTAGACAAAAACCAGCAACCAAACTGTTTTGGGGAGAGGCAGAGAGTGTTTTAAAAAAAATTAGTCCAGAACTTATAAAATGTGAATTTACATACATTTCAATGGCATTCCTGATTTTATTTTATTTTTAACAGTCTACATAATTGCCCTTTCTGCTGAAGTCTTAGGTAGCAAATATACAGAAACCATGAAAGCCGTTGAAAAGATTTACTCTCATGTAGCAATGGCAATTTTTTTTTAAGTGAGAGAAAAACAGAATTTTTACAAAAAATGCTTGGAGAGAAGGGTTGAGAAGAGCCTCAAAAATCTAGGAAATATTTATGGTGTGAACAATAGATTGAAGGAAAACCATCATTTTTTGAAAATAATATCATTTTAAAGAGTAAGGATAATGCTGAAAGTGATTTAGGAGAAAGGGAGGAACCAAATTCCCTAGAATGGTTTTAGTGAACATTTGGCTTGGGGAAAAGAAAGGAAACAGTCATTAAATGAGCACTTATTATATGCCAACCATTTGGCATTTATTATCCCATTTAATTCTCGAATGATGACTCCCATCTACGAGTCAAAGGATCTGCAACTAGGCAAGGTTGAGTAAGGTGTTCACGGTGAGTAGCAGAGCCAGAATTTCAACTCAGTCTGCTTGCTCTGGAGTTCACCATGTCATGTCATCTCTGTTTTCAAAATTTATTGTAAAACATGATTTAAAGCCACAATTGTGTCACCTTGTCATACAAGTGCTCTGGCTCCTGATGGTTAGTTCTGACCTCAACTGCAGAGGAGGTAGGTAGGCAGGGATCACAGTTGGTGCCAGTATTCGTCCTGGATTCCTCCCTCAGCCCTCTGTCTGCAGGTTGGAGTCTGCAATGTCGTCCTCTGGATAGAGCAAATTTGGAGAGAGCAGTGGAAGAAATAGGAGGCAGAGAGGAAGCCAGGGATGTGTCTAGAGCCAAGCCTCCACACACAATAAATTTTGTGTACTATCTGCTTTTGAAATCTGGAATAGACCAGGTGGACCAGGGACATTGGAGGAGGAGGAACGTAAAAGCTGCTCTGCTTCTTGTCACCAGAGGCCACCAATAGGTTGTCCATAGGATTGGCCTGTGGGTAGTTTGGCACACAGTGTGTGTTTGTTTGTTTAAATAATTGACATTTCAAATTTCATTCAGTGATTATCTATAGGGTGTGTGCCAGACACTGTTTTAGGAACTTAGGATTCTTCAAGGAACCAAACAGAGACAAAGCTTCCCTCATGCAACGTATATTCTAGCAGGAAGAGACAAACAGTAAATAATGACCATAACAAATGATTAACATGTGGTATCTTAGGAGGTGAGAGTTAAGAAAAAGAAGTAAATTAGGGCAATAGGGGTTTAGAAGGAAGCTCTCTGTAGGTTAGAGGAGGCCTCATTGAGGAGGTGGTATTTGGGCAAACCCCTGCATGAGGTGAGGGAGCGTGAACATGGGCGGGGAGGGATGTTCCAGGCTAAGGGAGGAGCCAGTGCAAAGTCTCTAAGGTGGGAGTGTGGATGCTTGTTTGAGGCATAACAGGAGGCCAGTGGGCCTGGAGCGGTGTGAGCAAGTGAAAAGGTCGTAGCACATGAGGTGAGAGAATTGAGGAGGGGCCAGATGGTACAGGGCCTTATGAGCTTTTGTAAGGGCTCACTTTTTACTCTGATCGAGATGGGGAACCATGCAAGGTATTGAGCAGAGAATGATCTGATTTAACTTATATTTGAAAATAATTACTCTGCTTTCTTTGTTGCAAAAGGATTATATATAGGGAAAGAGGTAAGGATAGGCTCAGGAAGACTAGTTAGGAATCTTTTGAAGTACTGCAGGTGAAAAATGATGCAGGTTAGGGAGGTACCAGTAAAAGTTATACAAAATAGTGGGACCGTGAATATGTTTCAAAGGTAAGTGCAGCAAGGTCTATCAGATTGGATGTGAAGAGAGGTGAAAAAAGAATGTAGAGCTTCTGGCCTGAGCAAGACATTGCCATTGTGAGATGGGGAAAGCTGTGGGCAGAGCAGGCTTTGATCAGAAAAGATCAGGAGTTCCCTTTCATCCAGGTTGCATTAGCAATGTCTGTTGGACATCTAGGGGAGATGTCAAATAGAATAGTGGATATACAAGTCAGAGTTCAGGAAAGTTTATTGGATGGAGATATGAATTTGGGAGCCATTAGCAAAACATTCAAGTGTTTAAAGATATAAGCCTGAATGACATTTCAAAAGAATGAGTGGAGAGAAAAGAGGACCAAAGGCTTCAGTGTTAAGAAATTGGGAAAATAAGAAATGGGCGAACATATCCAGACTTCTGTCTTCTCTTGAAAATGGGAATGATGTGGCAAACATGAACCCATATTTCTGCATGACATAATCAGCTGGGGCTAAATAACTGATGTGTCTCATCCTCCCCTCCCTCCCTCCACCCTCCCCCAGCCTGGTCCATTTGGATAGGCTCTATGCCCTCCAGCTCGCCAGTGTCTCCATGATACGATGTTACTCATTCATGTCATCTGCCTGTACTTCAAGGGCATTCAGGTTTGCTCACCCTCGTACAGACTCATGCATACAGATGGCACAAATGTTTTTACCTCCCACCTAGGGGTAATAACCCCTACCTTGAACCAATCTAGCTTTTCCTCAAATTGTATTTGGGAAACCCAGCCAGCATCTTCATGAAATGATATCTGGTTCATTGGCAAATCTGAACCCCTGACTTTGTTACCTAGAGAAATGAGGGGACAGAGAATGATGCACACATTCATTTCAAAGAGTGAATTAGTGAGCACTGCAACCTTTCCTTCCATTTAGGACCCCAATGGATCCACTACCTCAATCTTGGTCAGATCTGAAATAGCAGCAAGCATTTTAGAAATGATCGAATGGAGGGTCACAGACAGCTCAGGAGAAAGTACAGAAACCAAGAGGAGAAGGATGCAGAAATAACCAGGATGAGGTGTCTAGTTAAATCTGAAGGGTTGAGGCCCCAGGCATCAATCTTGATTACTGTGCTTTCATAGCAGCATAAAAGTGTGTTTTAATTGGAAAATAAAAAATACTAAGTTTAGTTTTTAACCTGACAATTCACTTGGATTGTAACTCCATGTGTTGAGTGAATTGGAAATTGCAAATGAGCCATAACTTCAAAGAAATGTGCTGAGCTGTCAGGCTTTGAGCATGACGTTCTTTTCTCATTTGAGATTTCAAATACACACCCTTGCACTGAGAGTCTGTGCTCATTGATCTTAAAGGCAATGTTAAGAAACTTCTAAGTGAGACAATGGTTGGCCAGTCAACAAGCATACTGAATACCTACCATGCAGTTCTTTAGTTCAGTTGAAAAGAAAAAAAGCAATTGCAGTCAAGGTTTGTGATCATTCTCCAGATAGACTCCTGGGGTGGTAGTGAGCTATGGAGGAAGCTGTGGCAGTCAGTCACGACCTCCCTCTTGTCTAACATAATACCACCTGATCATTGAAAGACAAATGTCACCAGATTTTGGTCATCTACTCTCCCCACTGACCTTCTTCCTGAGAAAATATCATCTTCTCAAATGTAGGCACATAAAAGAGTGTTTCTGGTGCCAGATCCCTTTGTTTTCTCCATTTGTTGTTTTTGTTTGCTACTCCTGTCTTCCTTGGGAACCGATATCTTGAGCAGTTGGTAAATGGTTCCTATAGCAACAGTCGCCAAGTGAAATCTCTCCCAATAGCTCTCCTCTCTCCCTCCAACCCCACCTGGTGTTTTTAAGTCGTTTTAGTATTTTGCATTAATGTAAAATTAGAGATTTGAAAACTTGTTTGCTAAACTTACCTTTCCCACATTGGATGGACATTGAAAATTACAGGATAGCTTTTTTAAATATAAGGAGGCCTTAGGGCCCACCCAGGTACCTATAAATTTTGTATTTGTGGTTGCATGTGAAATTGTAAGAGCATGGCACTTAATCACAGAATAAAAGATTATTAACAAAAAGGTCTTTTAAATTGTTTTTATCATTTTAATTTTGATCATGAAGTATTCATTAGAGGACAAATGGGGTTTAAAAACTAAGACTAGTGCAAATACCGTTTTGCTTAGCAAAGAGGTGGGAGACCACCCAGCATGCATACGTGCATGAGAAGGCCAGTAGGACCAGAACCTATTGAACATTCTGCACTTTCCATCACCAGCAGTGGAAGTGGGCAGCTGTGGGAAGACCCATTAAAGATCATTAAAAGATTCTTTCTGTAGCTATTATGACATATGCTAGGGGCATGAGGCTTTTTGCACTGGATCAGAACTGGCTTCCACATGTCTCTGGTTTGTCTGATACAGGATCTCTAAAGGAGGGTTTGGGAAGACATTGTGATTGTCCCCAGTTCGTGAGTATCTGCAGGTCCCTGACGCCTCCAGTGCCCTTTCATGTTATATTATAGATTTAGCAGTAATGCCTATTTATATTTGTAGCATTACCACATTTTGGTACAAAGAGTTCTACACATTTTATAAGTGTTCCAACGGTTGAGTTTAATTCATATACAGCAGAGGCCATCTAGTGTGGTAGCGAAGATCACAAACTCTGGTGCCAGGCCAGCTAGAATCAAATCCCAACTCTGCCTCTGGGAGACCTAAGGCAGCTTACTTAACCTCTCCATGTGTGAAATGGAGATAATAATAGTACTTTTAAAATGGTGATGAGGATTAAATAAGTTAACAACATATATAAATCATGTATCATTCATGAATTCATGAGTTTTAATAACCCCTCTCAACCATTGCTTTTCTATTTTATAATCCCAATTTAACATAAAATGAACTCAGTGTGGAAGAGCATCAATTCCTTTAGTCATCCTAGTTACTCTTCAACCTTGAGTTCTATATTGTCATTCATGAGGTACAGAAGCCAGCACTAAATTCAAATGAACCATGATGTCTTGATTTTTTTTCCAAAATAAGTATTTGCTAGGAAAACCAACAATAAAAAACAACAGTAAAATCATAGGGAGGCATAGATTTTCAGATTATAGTCTGTTGACACAAAAGTAACTGTATTTTTGCCACTGAGGATTAGATAGCAAAGATTGAGGACCTGGCCAGGAGTTCCCCTCTGACCTCACTATGTCTGAGTTGAATGCTAAACAAAGGGTCTCCAGATAGAGGCAAAGGTACATTTGGACTGAGACTTCTTCCAACTTGGGTAAACTATTCAGTCCTTCCAGAATCTGCTTCTAAGACTTTTTACCAGTTGAAACAATTTGCATCGATTTTTATGCAGGATGGGATGGAGGAATTATTTTTCTCTTGAAATATTATGGATTTCCTACTGATATGGGGTTTCTTTGACTGCTATGCAGCAGTCCCCCCAATCTGAGTTTTCACTTTCTGCAGTTTCAGTTACCCACAGTCAACCATGGTCTGAAAATATTAAATGGAAAATTCCAGAAATAAATAATTAATAAATTTTAAATTACATACCTTTCTGAGCAGCATGATGGAATCTCACATTATCTTGTTCTGTCCTGCCTGGGATGCGAATCATCCCTCTTTCCAGTATATCCATGCTATAGATGCTACCCACCCATTAGTCACTTAGTAGCTGTCTTGGAGATCAGATCAACTGTCACGGTATCACAGTGCTTGTGTTTGAGTCACCCTTATTTTATTTAATAATGGCCCCAAAGTGCAAGAGTAGTGAGTCTGGCATATTTTTATAATTGCTCTATTTTATTATTATTCATTGCTGTTAATCTCTTATTGTGCCTAATTTATAAATTAAACTTTATCATAGGTATGTATATATAGGGAATAGCATAGTATGTATATGGTTCTGTGCTAGCTGAGGTTGCAGGGATCCAACGGGGTCTTGGATCATATACCCCACAGAAAAGGGGGGACTACAGTAAATAGAAACCTACTCAGAAACTTTACATAAATTAGATTTATACAGGGCACAAAGGCAAAAAATTTGGAGAGTAAATACTGCTCAGACTCTAGTTAGCCATAGCCAGAAGGATGATGGATCCATCTTATTCAGAGCAGCTGAGCCTACTATAGCATGAGCTGCAGAAGTGCTTCCTTCAGAGAGGGCACCCTGGCGGTGTTACCTGAGGTGAGGCTATGCCTGGATTTTTGGCAAGAAGATGGGCCCACATCCATACACAACAGGCTTGAGTGAAGGACATAGACTGGAAAGAAAATTGTGACACCATCGTTAGAAAAAGATTTATTTATTTTTCACAGATACTTTTCATCTAAGTCCAGAGCTGTGTAATTAAAATAATGTGGGACTTATTTCTTTCACCACATTAAAATTGAAGAGTAACCCCTGGGCATAAAGTAGGTTGCATTCAACAACTCCTTAGGATTCTCTCCTGGTTCTGATCTCATCATTAGGAACCATTATCTTATAGGCACATTTGTACCATTTTCCCATAATGTGTTATCATCTTACATCAGTCTGCATGGAGCTTATTTGCCATTTTTCTGCCTACTTACATGGCCAAGTTATTTCCTTTTACAGTTTATTCTTATTGCCTTGGTATGTCACTATATAGAAGAGCTTTGTGGAAAGTTTTATTCTAGCTGGTATTTTTTTTTCAGATCATTTATAACAATGTTAAGTAAGATAGATCTGGCACTAATTCCTGGTGTTTATACATTTCCGTACATAAAAGTCTTCTCTCTTGTGGTCCCTCCTTTCCTCTTTCCCTGCCTCCCTCCATCAGAAAGTGTTTATTAAGTACCTATTATGTGCCAGACACATAATAGGATACCTCAGTGAATGAAACAGATAAAAATCTGGGCTCTCAAATATTTACATATTATAGGGAAAGATAGCCAAGAACAAACAAATAAATGATAGGCAGTTGTTCCCTTCACTTAGTTTCATGATTTGAGTTAGTTCTTCAATGATAAAATATGTTCGCTCAGAATCACAGCATTTATCTCAAATTGGAAGGGAAGCACTTTCCTGTGTTTTACGTTTCTGTCTGACAGAGTTAGAATAATGAATCAGCAAAAAGGAAGTACGGCCAGGCATGGTGGCTCACCCCTATAATCCCAGCACTTTGGGAGGCCGAGGCAGGAGGATCGCTTGAGACTAGGATTTCAAGACCAACCTGGACAACACAACAAGACTATATCTCTACAAAATACTTTAAAAAATTAGCTGGATGTGGTGGTGTGCGCCTGTAGTCCTAGCTACTTGGGAGGTTGAGGTGGGAGGATCCCTTGAGCCCACGACTTCAAGGTTACAGTGAACTATGATTGCACCACTGTACTCCAGCCTGGGTGACAGAGGAAGACCCTGTCTCTAAAACAAAGACAAAAGAAAACAAACAAACAAACAAACAAAAACACACACACAAAAAGGAAGTACAGTGTTTGCTCTTTTTCAGGGGAAAATATTTAGAGTAAAATTAATTCATTCAACAAATGTTTGTGGGGTATCTACGAAACATATTAAAAGAGAAATTATAGCTCTTGCCCTTAAGGACTTTACAATTCATCTGAATAAAGTAGAGAGGCAACCAGGTAGTAACAGTAGCCAGCAACCCCCACCACATATATTTTGGCCGCACCATCCCCAGCTGCCCACAGTTGGGCCCACTGCACTTCCAGCAGCTGGTCATGGGGATACCCTGTTCCCTGGGCACCTTGGCCCATTCCCTGGGTAGCCCTTGCTTTGTGAGTGGGCTTCTCACACAGCTTTCCCAGTGGGATTTTGGCTTTGGACTTTTGAGTCTCTGCTCTTAATTTCTAGGTAGCATTTCAGTACACTTCTGGGGCACCTGCCTTTTTTATCCATTCAGCAAACATTGAGCATCTACCTAGATCAGACATCATGCCAGGTGCTGGGATATTAAAATTATAAAGAAATTGTGTCTGCCATTGAGGGGGTTAGAGTCTGATAAGGAGATGTCCCCATAAAAGTAATAAATAAGCCAGATATAAACGCTCTGACAATCGTATGTGTGGCGTGCTTTGGGAATAGAAGAGGAGGAAGCGGCCACCATAGTCTGGAAGAGAAGACAGCTTAGAGAAGAACGTACAGAGTGTACACCCAAGATAATTCTCAAAGGAGGGATAAGAATTTACTAGGTGGACTTCAGATATCTACCACACGAGAGGAATGAAAAATTAAACAAACACAAAAAGAATTTGCTAGGTGGGTAGGAGGGAAGGCCAGCCCAGGGCAGTGCATAAACAGAGGGACGCAGACCTGTGAAAGAGCTCTTGCCAGCACCCACCAGAGGTTCCAACTCTGCTTCCAAGCATCACTACTCTCCCCACTTGCTGGCACAGGCATTAATTCTATTTCTGGGTTTTTTTTTTCTATTTAAGAGGGAGATCCTTTTGTGTTTTAAAAATAGTTTTATTGAAATAATTTACACACTGTAATTCACCTGTTTAAAGTGTACAGTTCAATGATTTTTAGAATATTTACAGAGTTGTGCAACCATTGACATAATCTAATTTTAGAACCTTTTCATCATCCCATAAAGAAGCCTTGTACCCACCAGGAGTCACTCCCTTCTCCCTCCCTCATGCACAGCCCTAGGCAACCACTAGTCTACTCTCTGTCTCCAAAGATTTGGACATTTTATATAAACAGAATCATACAATATGTGGTCTTTTGTAACTGGCTTCTTTTGCTTAGCATAATGTTTTCAAGGTTCATCCATGTTGTAGCATGTATCGATACTTCGTTTCTTTTTATTACAGAATAATATCCCAACTGTTTGGATATACCACATTCTGTTTATCCATTTATCACTTGTTGAACATTTAGGTTGTTTCCTACTTTTTAGCTGTTGTAAATAATGCCACTGTGAACATTTGTGTACAAGGTTTTGTGGGTACAGATGTTTTCATTTGTCTTGGGTATATACCTAGGAGTAGAATTGCTGGTTCACATGGTAATTTTGTATTTCACTTTTTGATTAACTGATGAAGTATTTACTAAAGTGGCTGCACCATTTTATAGTCTCATAAGCAATATATGAGGATTCCTGTTTCTCCACATCCTGGTCAGCACTTGTTATTATCTGTCTTTTTTCTTACAGCCATCCTAGTGGATGTAAAGTGGTATCTCACCATAGTTTCTGTTTACACTTCTTTAATGGCTAATGATGTTGAGCATGCTTGTGTGCTTATTATCCATTAGTGTGCCACTACTTCTTGACCCAGTAATGCTAACATTATCTGATACTACAAGCCTGGCATTGACGCCAATCACATTTGGCTCCAGAGATGTCTCATCAAATGTTCCAGTGCAAGATCAAAGCCCCCCCACCCCACCATGCACTGAGATATGAAAACCTTCTATCTTTATGGTAATTTATAAAGTAATTTCTAATATATTATTTCACTTAGATGTTAAAATGTATATGTAAGGTAGGCATTGTAACCATTTTACAGACAGGAACTCTGAGTCCCAGAGAAGTTAGGGAATTTGCAGAGAGTCACACAGCTAGCAAATCTCAGGATAGGGATCTAAATGTGGGTCTCCTTATTTTAATTACAATACCAGGCCATCATGATACAGCATTTAACCGAAAATGGTAGGGAGAATGGAAATACTTTCACAAAAGTAACTGACAACTGAGGATTGGAGGCAGGGGGATATTCTTGGAAGAGAAGTCAAAGCCTCATAAATAAACAGGAGGGTAGTCTAGGGGGAAAGGGTTAGAGGCAAAAAGAAGCAAGATGTGTAAGGGAATAATAAGGAAGCTTAGTTTTAATAGGGAATGGTGAAAAATGAGATTTGAAAGTATGGTTGGTACATCTTGTTTTGTCTTGTTTCTCCTCCCATTTCAACCACATGGTTCAGATGGAAGAATCCATGTTTCTATGTGACTTCATCCTCACTCCTGACTAAAGTTGATTGGTCCAGGCATGGTCACTTGATCCAAGCTGGACCAATTAGAGAAATTTGCCAGTAATTGTGAACTTGAGAAAGAAAAAACATGTCAGTACTTCCCCATTGATGGAAACCATAAGTTATAAATTCTAGCAGCTTTTAATAATCAGATTTCCACCCCATGGAGGAGAATACTATGGACACCAAAGATGAGCTGGATAAAAGAAGAGAGAGAGAGGCAAAGTCCTGGCTGTGCTCAAATCTCTGGCTTGTGATTGTTCTTGAGATTCAGCTACCTGTGTCAGTGACAAGATTTTTTTTAAATATGAAAGATAAAATGAATTCCTAAAATTAATCTATGCCATAAACTTTGCAGAAAATGTAAGACTGTAACACTCATCCTCTTCCAATACAGGATTGGAAGTTTCTAGAGTCTTGGTTGATGGCTCACATAATTAAGAGAGGTTACCAGACTCTACAATCCTTTGTGTAAAATACTGAGCCTGGGGCAATGAGAGATTCCGAGATGTTTACGGTATTACTGCAGCCTCAGACTGCTTATCATTGAAGGGGTTCAGGCATGCCACCCCAAAATATGACACTTTAGTATATTGATTATTTTGAGCTGAATGCACTTTAAAAACAGCAAATACAGAAAGAGGCTTTCTCTGAACACCCCCTATCTGCCTAAAGAAACGTCCTCTAAAAGGAATTCATTGTCATAAATCCTCCCCTCCCCCAGGAGTTTCTTCAGCCAGGGAAGAGTGACTCATCCCAGGAGAGGAGAGTAGGACTTGAGACCACACCCAGACAAACTTTGTCACAAACCATCATGTCTGCCATCTATTGGTCCAAGGACTCATTTATCTTTTCTAAAAATAACTTACTCTCCCCTAAGTGACCTGCATCCTTCCCTCCTTTTCCCTGTTAGGATGGTATATAAGCTCTCTTTTGGGTATTCATTTTCCCTGTGATACTCCTGTGCATGTAATATTAAAAATTAATATATTAATATGTATGTACCTTTTCTCCTATTAGTCTGCCCGTTGACAGTTTATTTGATAGATCCAGTTATCAAACCTAAGAGAGTAGAGAGAGGGAAAGTCTGTCCCCTCCTACATCATCGGAGCAGGGCAACAGGGCTGGGAAGTCATCCACAATGGTCGTATCATGGAATATGAGTGAAAAGTTACATGAGAGATGGAGACCAGGAGTTTTGCCTGGAGTTAAAAGAAACAGTTCTCAGCTATGACAAGCAGTGAAAGAAAGATCCACAGAGGAAGAAAGTGGGTCTGGAAAATGAGTAGGATTCAGATAAACATAGGAGAATAAAATGAAAGTTCATAGAGATGAGTTCAATGAGTACCATGTATTTTTTGAGAATTTTACTTGTTTATTTTCATAAGAACTTTTGGGTCAGTCTAACCTACAAAGCAATCGCAGAATCCCCTTTCTAAGCAATTTGGTCCCATTGTACTTGTGAACAGCTCCTATCAAGTGAGGAGCTTTTCCATCCAGTGCTAGCTGACCCAACTCTGTTAATATGATTTACTATCTTGTTTACATTATTGGGTCCCTAAGTTGATCTGACCTACTACCTAAAAGTCAGCTCATGGGTCTTAGGTTTTACTCGATTTTTTCTAAACATATTTGTAGGCCGACAGGAAAGACCCTGTTTATTTTTTCCTTTCTCCCCTCACCAAAAAAAATTATAGTACAATTTCTAGCATATCTCTAATCCGCTATGTATAACTGGTTTGTCAAAATAATGACCACTACTAATAAGCATCATTGCAACATTTTATAGCTGTATAGCACTTTATAGTTTATAAAGCAGCTCCAAATACATTCTCATAGTAGCCTGTGTGGTAAGCAGGGCACATATCATAAGGCTCAGAGGAATTAACAGACCTGCCCAAACAGTGTACTGGTTGACTGTTATTCTAATTCTGCTCCAGGGAAATGGTTAGTTAATCTATTAATACTAAAAAATGCCTGGCATCCACTATGTGCATCCTGCCAGACTAGGCACAGGATGGGCTGCTGCGTCTTCCTTCTCCAGGTCAAGGCTTTGAGCGTTATATTAGCCCTTAGCTAACCCAGTCCTTGATCCCACCCCTGCCACCAAATCAGGAAACAAAGGCATATATTATAAAGCTCAGAATTGGAAAGAATGTTGGTTACGATCTCGTAAGAGATGCCCCAGCTGGCTGCACATCAGAATAACTTGGGTTAATTTTAAAAATTACAAATCCTTAGACCCATCTCCAGATCTATAGAATCAGAATCATTGGAGTGGGGAGTGGTGAAGATCTAATTTTTTTAATTAAAAAAATTGAAATTGCATTTAAAGGAAAGCACAGAAAATAGTATAACAAAAACACATGTACCTGCAAACTAAAATGAACAAATGGTAGTATTTGGTCATGGTTGTAGATAGAAAAGTTGGGCTTTAATGGAAAACCATGCATTGTCTAGACTCTAGAGGAGATCTCTTGGGGTTACTAGATTCTGATTCCATGGAGCTATTTTACTACTTTGTCTGACTGATAGCAACACAAAATGATTCTTCTCTATACACATACAAATTCTGTCTATTCCTTCTACCCCAGAAAAAAAATTTGCACACATTTCAATATTCTTTATCTGTAAATATATCTGTTTATGGATTCTCTTTTGAACCCATTGTAAAATCTGCTTAGTTCCCTCATTAAGTTAAAGAAAATCTTTAACATGTGTTCATTTTATATCAAAACGAGTCAGAATTTTATGTTTTTTTGAAAACTCTCTTAACAATTTTTTGTTGTCTTTTTAATGGACAAATAATTGTATGTATTTATGAGAGTACACTGTGATGTTTCATTACATGTATACATTGTGGAATGATCAAATCTGGCTAACTAATATATCCATTACCCTTAATATTTATCATGTCTTTGTAGTGAGGACATTTTAAAGCCTCTGTTTTGGAGGACGTATCTTAATGTCTTATTCATATTTTTCATCTTTTTAATCTCTCTGGGCTAAAATCTGGGTGATTTTCACCATACTGTCGTTCAATTTTCTAATTCTCTCTTTACCTAAGTTCAGTTTAGAAATTACTCTGCTTACTATAATGTTTATTCCAATGACTATATTTTCCATTTCCAGGATTTCTAATTGTTTTTTGATTCATATCAATCTACTTTATTTTCATAATTCCTTCTCTGGGTAAAATTCTTTTCCTCTGTATCTATTTGAGGATTTTTTTTTTTTTTTTTTTTTGAGAGAGAGTCTCGCTGTGCTGCCCGGTCTAGACTGACTGCCATGGCGTCATCCTAGCTCACAGCAACCTCAAACTCCTGGGCTCAAGCGATCCTACTGCCTCAGCCTTCCGAGTAGCTGGGACTACAGGCGTGGGCCACCATGCCTGGCTAATTTTTTCTATATATTTTCAGTTGTCCGATTCATTTCTTTCTATTTTTAGTAGAGACGGGGTCTTGCTCTTGCTCAGGCTGGTTTCGAACTCCTGAGCTCAAACAATCCACCCACCTCGGCCTCCCAGAGTGCTAGGATTACAGGCGTGAGCCACCGCGCCCGGCCTTATTTGAGGATCTTAAATATACTTATTGCAAAGTCATATTGAGATTGTTCCATTGTTTACATTTTTCCACGTGTAAATTTACCTGTTTATCTCCTGATACATTGTTTTGTTGGTTTCATTCTTAATGTTAAATTTCCTAATGTGCTCATAAATTTTGGTTTGTAGGTTCACCTTGAATGGAAAGTGTTTTTATTATTTTGTGGTACTAGGCTTTGGTCTCACTCTGCTATAAGCAGTTTTCTAGATAAAGTTTCTCAGTCCAGAAGTAGAACTGGATACTGAATTAACAACCTGGAACTCCAGCTTTACAATGAACTGTGAATATCAGGATCCATTTACTCAGCCAACAGGAAGCTCTCTCCAGACCTTGAACATTCTGAATGACTTTTGCTGCTTCTTCTTGCCACAGCTTATATTTTATGCAAGCCATATTCAAAGACAGTAGTATCAACTTTTTCAGCCTTCCTTCCTTAGACAAGGAAGTCTTGCTCAGCCCCCACTTTCAGACAGTGAGTCCAGTTCAGGTCTTTCACCATGGTGTGGAGAGATTTGGGTTCTTTGCAATCTGAGAGT